>LTAE01005243.1:2314-29168 GCA_001647135.1 Pontederia paniculata
TCCAAAACCCTAACAAATAGTAAATCTCTTAATCTCCACCATACGGGCCAGCGGAACTCCCGTCGGGGGGCGGTGCCCCCCGAACCCCCCTTTCCGCGCGTAGGGGTTAGATATCGTTGGGTAATACTCCAGTTCCCCTAAGCTCACGTGGGTGTACCCCGTGTGAGAAACAAGAGGCCCTGAAGTATTCGCCAACTCCAACACTTCTTTGATAGAGCACCCAGTTAGTAGAATGCAACCCAACTTATTTTCTCTTAAAAATTTAAAAAAATCATGAAATATAATAATTAATATAATATTATTGTCTTGTGTGAAAATAAATATGAATATTCATATTTAAAAATTTTAAGCATTTAAAGAACAGGTGACATGTGGCGCCATTCATGAAGCATGCTGGCACTATGCGTTGGGCACACTTTGAACCAGGAGCGAAGCTTGACAAGTTACTCAGGGGGTGCACATTTTTAACTAATATCATCATGAAAAAATTTAAAATAATATTAAAAATAATATAAAAAATATTCCAAATAATTATGATATTTAGTCTAATAATTGTGTATTCTACTTTTTTCGCCATGAACTATATTTTGTGATTGGGGTGATCTTTTTTTGAAATATTTCTCTATTCCCATACTTAATTGTAAAAAATATTAACATTAAACTTAATTTGAGCAAATTATGAAATAATTAAAAAAAATCTACAAAGAGTAAGTAATTAAACATATCTAATTTGATCTAAGAAAAATAATATGACAATAAAATTCTAGATAAAATTTTAATATATTATTTTTGAAAATCAAATACATATAAAATCAATCATGATTAACATGCAAAAAATTGATTTTAAAATAAAAAAATAAGTATAATGAAAAATAATTATGGAAAAAAAATCTTACCTTACTTCTTGAATACAAATTGAACTAATTATACAGATGATGTTAATAAAATGATTACATTTCTATATTGATTCTATTTGGATTCTAATACTAATTTAATTTGTTATATAATATAATTTGTTATGAACTGGTGAGATATCAAATGTGGACTTTAAGATGGGCTTATGGACTGGTGGCACAGGAAAAAAAAAATCAAAATTTGCAAGTTGGAGATTCGAACAGAGGATCAACTTTTCACCGTGTGCATTGCTAATCAAATGTGCAGCGTTTTACATGTGAACAACAATGCTACTAAATTAGTTTTATATGTTCATGGGGTGCCAATGCACCCCCTTGAACCCCCTTCCCTCCGCCTTTGCTTTGAACACATGTAGAGCATGCATGGCATCACCTTTCTATGCCTAAATGACATGCTGCTTCTTGGGTAGGCCAGTTGATGAGTAGCATATAACCCAACTTCTTTTGTAATGCATTTGATTTTTAAAAAAATAATAATTGAAGATAAGATATGATTAAAAGTTGAATTAGAAAAAGGTTAAGTGTCAAAGTCAAATTATTATACTAATTTTTTTAATCAACTTAATATTCTTAATTATATACAAATTGGTCTTTAAGAGATTTAATTATATGAAAGTTATATTAAAAAAATATAATCACATACAAAATCATTTATGAGAAGTCCTAATCACATTCAAATTCAATCTAGAGACATTTTTTCTTTCTAACTAGAACCCATTTGCACTCACTCTTTTTCTCTCTCTCCTCACTGAGAAGAACATTCACAACGAACGAGGAGCGAGCAGGACGAAGAATCATCGAGGGAGAAATAATTTAGGACAAGAAGGAAGAAGAGAGTTTGGCAATAAATCAGGAATTAATCTTAGAATAATTTTAATCAGGTTAAGTTTCATTAAGTTCTTCGGATTTATTTTTATTTAAAAGTTAATTTTGGGACTTCGAAATTTTCAATTTTTTTTGTTGGATCAAATCAGTTTTCTTGGCTCACACCACTGTCGGGCATTCGCTAATTGGTGAAGTTCTTTTTTCTTATTACAAGAGAACATTCATAAAAAAATAAAAGGTAAACAAGTTTTGCTAGTACAAAGATCAATTTTAAAACTTTAATTCTTCCAACTAAGATTTTCACGGATCATCATTTGTTGTTTACATTTTGTGCGAAAACCATAGTAGATGAATTAGGACTCCAATTAAATTTATTTTTAAGAGTTTTTTTTTGCCAAATTCCTTGCTTAAACTATATCAAATAACATCTCAATGGTCATAAAATAAATAACATCTCAGTTGTCTATACTATTTAGTTTTTATGTACTTTTATCGTCGCTCCTAAAATATTAGTATCAGTCATCTTAACCTATTTATCCTTTGACAATCCTTTGACAATGGTTACACTTGTCATCAAGTTTAACTCGTGCAGGACATTAAGTATATCTAAGACAATAGAAAGAAGATAAAAAGACTCTTTATATTTTTAATTATTAAAAATATAAATATAAAAAATATTATTTTTTATCGACTTAAATTTTTAAAATTATTAGTAGCACATCTAATTTAACATGATATCATAGTCAAAGATTCTGAATTTAAATCTCTTTTCTTTAAGTCGATGAAGTCGAATTAAAGCTCGAACAAGAGAGTTCCACTTGGATAGTTTTAGATCGTATGGAGCCACCGCCGCCTCGCTGTGGTTGTTCCTTGCTTGTTCTCCCTTTAGTGAATTACTTATATTTTGAATTAGGTTAGATCAAAATTATCAACGATCCACATTATAAAAAAATATAAATATAAATATATTATTATTTTATTAATTTAAGTTTTTAGAATTATTATTAGCATATTTAATTTAACACTAATGCTCTCTCTAATATCTTACCTTTTGAATTTTTTTGAAATTTATTTTGAATTACAATAATCTTTTTTTTTCTATGATGTGCAAAGCATCATGGATTTTTCTTCTATATACACAGTTTTCTCAAATGACAAGATTATACTTTATTTTGAGCTTTCATTTTGTATTTTATTTTGCACAAACATAAAAATATATCGGATATATATTTGGAAAAATTATTGATTGCTACTTTATTTTTTAAAATAATAGTTAGTAAATACAATTATTGTGTATGATGTATTATTTACATTTTAATTATTTTTATATCCTCAAATTTTATTTATTACAACAACCTTTAGTTACACGCAAATTTCATTTAGTAGGAAAAAAATATTGATCATCGTAAACTCAACAAACGATTATTAAGACATCTAATTTAAATTATATTTGGATCCTCTAATAACAAACATGAAGCATGTCACTGAAGAAATAATGGACGAAATAAATAGTAGATGATAATTAAGAAAAAGTTAAAAGTGTATCATCCAATGATTAGTTTCTCTCCTCGGGGACAAATCTCAAAAAGTTGTAAACTAAAATGTGAAGGAAAAAAAACTGTATTAAAATTTAGAAATAACGAGCATTCCATTTTCTATATAAAAAAAAGTTAAATTACTATTATTATTTTCTTGCAAACTAACAAACCTTCTAAAATCTACACTATTCCGGACAACATGTTTGACATAAAAAAAATGTCAACCTGATCGAGCAGTCGTACCAAACTTGCCATCCCTGTGACGCGCACACACTGGATTGCGGTGCAATCACGTTCCACGTCTCCTTCCAGCGTGGCTGCAACACTCGCCACACGTTTCTTTCAAGCACTCGCCACTCTTTTTATTACGGATTATGTTCTTTTTTTCTTTAAATTATTTTACTACTAAAAACCAATCGCCACGTTTACAAGATCTCCCTCTAGATTTCTCAAAATCTTGTTCCTCCGGCGGCGATAGATTTCTCGAATCTTTTCTTTCTAACAATTTCGCCTGTTCGCGTAGCATGGGCTTGATATTTGGAAAGATCACAGTGGAGACGCCCAAGTACGAGGTCGTTCATGCGTCCCCGGACTACGAGATCCGCAGGTACTCCCCGTCGGTGATCGCCGAGGTCACCTACGACCCGTCCAGCCTCCGCGGCGACCGGGACGGCGGCTTCATGATCCTAGCCAGCTACATCGGCGCCGTCGGCCAGCCCCAGAACACCAAGCCCGAGAAGATCGCCATGACGGCCCCCGTAATCACCAAGTCCGCTCCCGCCGAGCGCATCGCCATGACCGCGCCGGTCATCACCAGCACCGCCGGGGCGGACAGCGGCGGCAGCAAGACGGACGTCACGATGCAATTCGTGCTTCCGTCCAAGTACAGCAGCGCGGCGGAGGCGCCGAGGCCGGTGGACGAGAGGGTGGCGATAAGGGAGGAGGGGGAGAGGAAGTACGGCGTGGTCCGGTTCAGCGGGGTGGCCACCGACGGGGTAGTGGCGGAGAAGGTGGAGAAGCTGAGGCAGTGCCTGGAGAGGGACGGCCACAAGGTTGTCGGAGATCACATCTTGGCGAGGTACAACCCGCCGTGGACGCTGCCTCCTCTCAGGACCAACGAAGTCATGATCCCGGTGGAATGAAGAGTCGCGCGCAGTGGTGACCTCCTGCTGCTTTGTGCTTGTAAACAAGAGTAGATCTGATTGCATTGTTTGTGCCAAATACTTGTCATCGCTGTCTGATGTGTTGTTGTTTAAGATGCATCAAATCTTATCACATAGTTTCTACTTCATGTAACTGCTATAAATTTGGGAGTTTCTAACTTTATTTTTTCCTCTGGTTACAAGATGCGATTGCGCCATTGGCTGGTTCAGAGTTTTATTAAAAGCAAGTTTCTAAATCATTAGGCAAAAAACACATATTACGAAAATATAATTACATATCAGATTCTTTATGGTTCAATCCGTGTTTGAAACAATTACAACTAATGCCGTCCTGGCTTTTTTACTGGCCGAGTTGTCCAAAGGCGGGAAGATGGCCTTTTTTTAAAATAAAAAAAATATGATTTCATAAAAAAATGTGAAAAATAGATAAAGTAATCCGGGTCGGGTGATTTTTTACGGAGAAAAAAATCGCCCTATTTTTTTATATGATTTTTTTTAATAAAAAAACTTTATCGATTTTTTCGGGTAATTTTTTCGAGCTCCTAGATTTTTATAATTTTATTATTTATAATAATATTAAAAATATTTTATTATATAAATTTACAACAATTACATGTTATAATATAATAATATCATTATTTATTATTTATATAATTTTGCTAATATTTATTCACAAAATTTTTATGTTAATTGAGTACTTTTTATATGTTAAAAATATTCAAAATATTATAATAATATATATATTAATAAAATTTTAATTATGTAGATCTTCATCGGGTCCTTCGGTTGATTTTTCTAAATTTAAAATTAACCTAAGTTTTTTCGCATTTGAAAAAGACCTAAAAATTTTATGTCGGGTCAGATCGATTTTTTAGATTTTCGGTTTTTCGATTTTTTACTTACACCCCTAGATGGAACATGGAAGGACCTGATATTCATTGTTTAAGTATAAAAACTGACTATAGATCTCATTGTGTAAAAAAGCTAATTTAAATGAAAATATTTATGAACACTTCTCTTTCTATCAGCTTTTTCTCAACACTTCCGTCGTTTTTTTTTTTTATTATTTTGGTCTTTTAGTGTGGTTTTGAATAGAGGAAAAAGAAAAAGAATAAAACAGAAACAAAATTAAAAAAAATATTTTTAATTAATTAAAAGTTATTTATTTCAAATTAAAATTAAATAACGTTAAAATGTTTTAATCCTCCATTAATCTTCCTCCCATTACCTTTCATTCACATCCCTTATCTTCGTCTCCTGTATCACTCATTCACCTTAATTTCATCTCTCCTTCATGGCAATACGAGCACAAAATTATTATATTAAAGGTAAATTTTGTTGACATTTTAAATATTTCATTTATTTCCTAATTCTCTCTAAATGGTATATGTAGCATTAACTTAGAATTTTGTTTACCATTGACGGATGCAATCATTTAAGTGGATCAATTAATAGCGATAAAAATTAATAATTCATGCAATACAACTTTCCATTTTTATAAACTCGGTTACTTAAGAAACAATAAATCTGGATGGTTCATGAAATTACTTAATTGTTCTTTTTTTTTAACTTTCCCATCGCAGAAGCAACACTTCGATGGCTTAGGAACCATCATTACGCTCATGTCTGTATTAGGTTCTATCCATATTATATATGACATATCGAAATCTTATTTTTTTTAGATATCACTAAGAAAATACTAATTAATTAATTGATCCGTAAATAATGAAATAAACTGTTAATGAACATTAAGTTTTGAACATTGTATTTCATTAAATTGTTTTAAGTTTCACTTTTCTTAAAGCTCAATAGCTTATACTTTTATTATTAAAATATATATATGTAATAAAAATGGGAATGTGTAAATGCAAATTAGAGAAAAATATCATAATATATAGTTTAAAATGTGCAAAATTATCGCAAAATTGAAAATTATTTATCACACAATCAAGCAATCTTATCATTTATCATCTCGTTTATATCGCCAAAATATCTATCCATGCTCGAAAAATATCTAACTTCATAGAAGTTATGAAAAAGAAACCTCTTTAAATTATTTATAATCCATAAAGGGAAAACTACAATCAATAATATAATACAATTAATGCTGAAAACACATATACTAATATTATCACTTTTTATTTTTTTTAATAGTTATAGTCTCAAAGTAGGTTTATATAGGAAAATTAGTATAGCGGATTTTTGACTAATAAGATGCCCTTAGGATAATATGTATCCCTCGAGCTCTCTCGTGTCTTTTTTTCTCTCTCCTCTTCCTCGGCGGCTGTGCGAGAGTTGCGGCGGAATGACGATACCTTTTTTTCTGACTCCAACTCACGGCTTCTTCACACCTTTTTTCTCCGCATGATCACATGTATCATGTCTGTTCCACATAGGTGGTGTTGGAGTCATAGTACAACTCCAAAACATTTTATTTATTCTTTTTCTTTGTTTTATGTCTTGTAGGCATCAATTAATAAAGATTCAATAGATTCCTCTTTCATAATTATGCGAAATTTCGTCAAATTTGCTTGCTTCCTACATAACTCAATTTTCTCTCGAGGTAGAGACTGTCATTTTCTTCTTTTCGATCACATCACAAATTCGATGATAACTATCATAATTTCGATTCAAGGCTTGATTAGATCCATAAACTGCGATCTATTACGATCGATCAAACATAATATCACGAAAGCGTGTTATAACTCATTCATTTGATACATCCATGATATTATCATAAATATGATTATAATACAAACATTTTATATTGATCTCAAAATAAATTCACACTAACATATACATTATTCAACATATTTTTTGACATTTCATACTTATACAAAAGCTATACATCAAGAGGAATAATAAATCCTCCCAAAATGATGAAAGAAGATACATAAGTCTCATCTATACCTCGTCTAAAAGTGTCTCAATCTCTATATAGGATCACCACGCACAGTCACAATATAATTTACTGATACGAAAAATATTAAAAATTATATTATGAGCAAACCACAGCTCAATAAGTATTAAACTCATAGTATATGAGCTATCATCTACTTATTTCAAAGGAAAATAATATAAATATTTTCATATATCAATTATCATATGTATCATATCATAGGATAAAATGAAATATATATCATTGCCAACATTTCACATTTATATATCATATCATATCACACGTTATGCACTTGTGCAATAATATATGCAATATGTCATATCACCAGCAGACCAGAGATCTCATATCACCCTTTAGGTTATCATATCATCACTGTCAAGAAAACATATTATCCCTTAGAATATCATATAATCTCTTTCGGAGAATTTCATATCGTCCCTCCATAGAACATATCACCCTAACAAAAGAAATGCAAATACATAATCTTTTCACATATTCATATCATATCATAAAACATTTAACTTATGATTGCATTATTGACAAGACATTGATTTGATGAATTCATATACAATCTATCCAAAATAAATTGCAATGGATATAGAAGTAAATTGCTCAACAATGATTTCATTTCATGGACTTCACACCATCAATTTGATATCAGTTCCCTACATGGCAAATTGACTGAAGTCAGTTATAAGATTCATAACAATTAAGAAATACAATATATTCAAATACTATAAATTTTATAAAAAAATAGACTCTTAGAAGTTTAATCTATATAAATATCTTCCTTTAACCTATTTTGCAATGATCACAGAAAATTCAACAAGACAAAAATATTTTGTTCCATTTCTATTTTCTGACAAACTTGATGATGTTGAATATAAAATTCATAACTCATGAAATACCTAAGAAAATTAATTTATTCCAATTTTAAATGAAATGATACTTACAAAGGATGAAACCATATAAATATCAAAGTGTTATATTTTCTAAGGAGGTCTTAATTTTTTTCATATATTTTGTTTAATTTCATAATCCTGACATACTATGTTATTTACAATTTAAAAATTATATATTCTACTTTACATAGCATATGCTTGTAATTCCAATTTAATATGAAAATAGACTTTCATCAATGGGTGATATAAAAATGTCTTGAATTGTTCTATGAATATTATTTATTCTAGAATTTATAATTCAGACCAACCATTTCATAAAATAGCAAGATTGTGCCTTAATCATTTACTCATAACTTCTGATCTGAATAATTTAATTTTAAAGCCTATGGAAAGTAGACCTCAAGGAGATACAAAATAAGGAGATTTGTAATTTTTGAAGGAGTCGAAGGTAGTGATTAGTCTTTAGGAAGTTTCAGCTAGAGTGTGTTCTACTCTTGAACAAGTTGTGTTTATTATGCTCCGTAAATAGTAGAAATTGATAGGACATGAGGATGAATCATAACCATAACACCACTTGTTTAACAGAAATTTGTAGAGTAATCCATAAAAAAATAAGTTAGCTACTTACTTTATGGTGAAAATCCTAAAAACTTCACTTAATTTAATGTTGTCTTTAATGGTATAGATGTTGTTGCTCTTTCTCTAGAATTCGGATGTGGGAAGTGCTGGGTGGGTAAACAGGTGAAAAAGAGTTGAAATTTTACTTCTTATCTACTTGAGTTATTGACTTAAGGTCGACCTAGAGTGGAGTCACTTTTTGGACATGAAGTTGATATTATTTATGTGTAATGCCAAATGGCTTGACATTTTTCTATATTTATTCATTTAGTTAGAACATTACATGTAAATAAGAAACTATCATCCATTTAAATTCAAATAAGATATTTATAAAAATAAATTCCAAAGAGATCAAAATCTGAAATTTGGTTTGAAGAACAAGATCAACAATTTTACAGATTTTTTTTTATTTTTGTCCCTTCATTTAACCTAACTACAACTCCTCTTAAAATTTATTAATCATATTTTCATGTCCTTAGTCAAATTTCACTCATTTTTAGCTGAAACTAGAAAACTCACTTTAACGCATATATCATAATAGATATTAACTACATAATACACAATGAACATTTATAATCTCATATGAATTATTTCATGGATATCACATTCTACCCCCTTAAAATGAATTTCGTCCTCAAAATTAAGGTATTTTATTGATGAATAAATATGGGTATTGATCATGGATGTCTCGTTCAGTCTCCCAAGTGGCCTCCTCAACATTATGGTGTTGCCAGAGAGCTTTCACCAACGGAATTACTTTGGATATTAGAAGTAGTTCCCTCTGATCTAGAATCGAATTAGCTTCTTTTCATATGATATATCCCCCTCTATTTGAATGAGTTCATATTCAATGACATGTGATAAATTTGGTTCATATTTTCTCAACATGAAAACATGAAACACATCATATACAATATCCATATCAGGAGGTAGGGCTAAATAATAAGCTATCAGCCTAACTCGTTCAAGAATTTCAAATAGTCCTATATAACGTGGACTTAGTTTTTCTTTCTTTCCAAACCTCATAACCCTCTTTGTTGGAGATATTTTTACAAAGACATGATTTCCTTTTGACATTCAAGAGGTCGTCGCCTATGATGCAGGAGGCATGCCTTAGATGAGTCCCAATGGACAAGTCACAAGAGAGATACTGGATATATATATGGGAACATGCCTTGAACTCTAAAAGACGCATTTTAAAATCATATAGGCCAAGGCCCAAACAGAACAATATCTTGACAGGTCAAGGTGTTACATGTGATATCAGAGCCACTTTGTGTGGGCCTCTGTGTCATGGTGGGAGATCACTCAACGAGGACATCGATCTCCTAAGGGGGGAAGGATGCAAGATGTATGCCTCATATTCGTCCCACATGAATAACTCACGAAAGAGATGTTGAATATATATATGAACATGCCTTGAACCCCTCAAGAAATATTTTAAAATTGTGTGGGCCAAATCCCCAAACGAACAATATCTTGATGGGTTAGGATGTTATAATAACGAACATTAATACGCTTGGAGTTAGAATAAAAACTAGAATGCTTACTTAGATGTATAACACTTTGATTATCACGATGAACAAAATACTCCATATGCTTCAGACCTAAGTCTGCTAGAAATTGTTTCATCCATAATTTTTTTTGCATACTTGAGTAGTTGCAATATATTCTACCTCAGTTGTTGATATTGTAACAAACTTTTGTAACTGGACTATCATGAAATTGTTGCTCCTACAAATATCATCAAGTAGCCAAAAGTAGACTTTCTACTATTCATATCAGATGCCATGTCAGGGTCAGTATAACCATCCAATATTGGATCTGCATAACCATGACATAAATATATTTTTGAAGTGCCTCAAATATATCTAAGAATCCACTTGATTGCATCCTAATGTTCTATACCATGATTTGATAGAAACCGACTGATCACACAAACCACCTATGCTATGTTTGGCATCGTGTAAACCATTGCATACATCAGACTGCCAATTGTAGATCATATGATACATTCTTCATCTTCTATTTTTCAGTATTGTCTGTTGGACACTATCTAGAACTCAAACTTGAAGTGACTTGCAAGTGGTGACGAAATTATTTTTGCATCCTTCATATTAAATCTCTTCAAGACTTTCTCAATGTACTTTTCTTAGGATAACCATAGCTCTCGGTCACAGGTGATCCTCATGTCAAGAATGTGTTTTGCTACTCTTAGGTCTTTCATGGAAAAACATTGACTTAGCTCCTATTTTAGTTTGCAATCTTGCTTTTATCACGCCCTACAATAAGCATGTCATCAATACACATCAAAAGAATAATGAAATCATCATGTGAAAAATACTTCATGAAGACATAATAATATATGTTTGTCTTATTATATCTTTGTTGTATCATGAATGACTCAAGCTTTTTATACCACTAACGAGGTGCTCACTTGAGTCCATATAAACTTTTCTTCAATTTACATATTAGATATTTCTTGCCTTTCACCTAGAATCCTTATGGTTGCTCCATGTAAATTTCTTCTTCCAAGTCACTATGGGAAAAAGTTGCCTTCATATCAAATTTCTCAACTTCCAAGTTCTTACTAACAGTTAATCCAAGAACTACACGAATCGATGACATCCTAACAACTCATGAGAATATCTCATCAAAATCCACTATTTTCTTCTAACTAAATCTCTTGACAACTAATCTTGCCTTGTATCTTAGATGTGAATTATTTTCTTTGCTCTTCAGCTGAAATACACATTTATTCTTGAGTGATCTTTTGTCTTTTGGAAGCTTCCCCAAGTTTGTAAGTGTCCTTCTCATATAAAGTTTGCATCTCCTCTTGCATGGATTTCATTCATTCATTTTTTTTCTCATGTGACAAGACTTTTTTATGTGCGCTAAATCAGTCATATTTTGCGTAGCATATTTGATCCAATTTGCATTCATTTCTATGTTGTACGCATCATTTTATGTACTTATTTATATTTATTTATTTTAAAATAAAAAATATTACATTTGTGTAATTTTATTGTCTAGGAGGCAAGAGGACGAAAAAATGAAGACACTAAAAAAAAAGGACACTCAAATCGAAGTTAAAATAAGCTCAGAATTGCGATTTTAAGTTGGGCATTTATTTAAGGCTATAAGTCACGACCGTGACAAAAAAGCCACGGCCCGTGAAAAACCAAAAATGGCCCGGGGTTTTTCAACCTTTGTCACGGCCGTGACAAGCTAGTCACGGCCCGTGACGGTCCCAAAAGTGAGTTTCACCTTCGGTCACGACCGTGACAGTCCTATCATGATCTGTGACAACTCCATAAGTCGTTTTTATCTTCGGTTATGGCCGTGACACCCATGTCACGGCCATGACACCCATGTCACGGCTCGTGACAACTCCTGGATGCATTTTTCATCATTTTTCTTCGGTCACGGTCGTGACAACCCTGTCACAAGCTGTGACAATTTATGGAAAAAAATACACAATTATTTTTAAACCTATTTTTACCCCAAATTAAGCATAATCTTCTCCAAAACAAGTTTATTATTCCAGGACTCTTCTTATCTATAAATATCAATGGAGTTTTTTTATCAATCAGAGAATTGAAGAAAGATTTTGAAGAGAAATTGTGAGAAACAAATAGCCTGGAGCCAAACCTAATGCTAAGAGAAGAAGAAGAATTCTGCAGATTCTGTGAAGAAGATAATCGTCATCCTAGTGTTTTGATCTATATTTTGTAATATCCTCTTCTCAACTTTTTGGATGAACTCCATTGTTATTCATTTTTAAATCTTTTCTGGAGATTTATTATTGCAAGGAAGAAAGTGTTGAACCCTTCTTTGAATTAACTTTAGTTCTGATTTTCTTATGCGTATGCATATGGATTTTAATGCTATTTTATGAATTCGTGAGAGTTTGAATGTTTGTTAGCATCTTGGAGAAGAATAACAAACTCTTACTTCTCTTCGATAAATAAAAGTGATTTTTGAATTATTAGTCAAGGCATGGCATAACATACCTACGTAGCATCCTAGAGAGGAATATTTCTTAGGTGTGAGATCTTTGAGATTGACATTTTGGAGAGGGAGAATCCATAGCTTAGGAAATACATCTTAGCTCATCTCAGATTCCTAGTTGATAAGATTGACATCTTGAAGAGGAACAGTCAAGTGTCTTAGATTTGAGATAGTTGATGCATCCTAGAGAAGACATCATAGTTTAGGTAGATATTAATCCTCATAAGAATTTAAGTTAAACTAACATTAATTGAACTTGGGTGAAACTGATTCTGTCCCTATTCATCTTACATCATCCTAATCTCAAACTCTTTTTTTTCATTTTTTGTTAAAAAATTATCTTTATCACAAACTTGTTTTCTATCATTAGTTGTTAAGATTATATAGATACAGTTAATATTAGTCCTCGTGGGATAGATAATCAACTCACCATTGAACTGTTACTCGATATGATAGGTGCACTTGCTAGCAACTTTATTTGCAAAATTAGCATGCATCAAGTTTTTGACGTCGTTGTCGGGGATTAATTCATTAACTTTCTATTCTGATTTTATTAGCTACTTTAAATTTTTTTTGGTTACTTTCACGTTTCTTCTAGTGTTGTGATATTTTCGGGATGCATCTTCTGCACATCACATGCAACAACGCATACGACATCCTATCTTCAATGGCAAAGAAGCGACAAAAGTCTAATAGACAATTATTGCTAGAAATAGAAGATAGGGGAAAAGTTGTTAAGCACAAGAGGCAACACCAAGTCAAAATATCACTAAACTCAGCAATAAGATCCCTCGATGGACTCAATAACCATACTCACATAAGTGATGAGTGGACTGTTGACATAACTTTTTGAGCAAGTGAATCTAATTCAATCTATGGAAAAATAAATTTCTGATCTAATGAAGAGTAGCAATGAGACAGATAGTATTATCACTTCATTATTGGCGAATAAACCATTGGTTGAATCAAAAGTTAATCTTGAGAAGATGATTGCTCAACTGACCACAATAATTGAAAAGAGACTCCTCATGCAGGAAAATATTGTCATAAATTTGGAGGCACAATTGACTCAGCTGAGAAGTCAACCCAAAGCTGAATAAGTACCATCTCTTTTGCCACAACCATCTGATGTGCAAAACAAATTTGTGGCCATGGAAACAAAGCTCCAAACATTAGAAAAGCAAGCTGCACAATCTACTACAAGAAAATTCATAATTTGCGACGACACCTCCTTGCAAAAACACCCGTTGCAATTTTTTTGCGACAGAAGTGTTATGCTATATGGTGACATTTCCGTTGCAATAAATCTGCGACGAGCAATTTTGCGACAGATATGCGACGAAGGAAAAATTGTGAATTTTTTTGTAGTGATCAACTTCTAAAAATATTGGACATCATAATGGCAACCATGAGGAGCACCCAACAACTCTTGTGTGTCCATATCACAAACAACAATCATTTCAAACAAGAAGGAGATCACGAAGAGAAATCAAAAGAAATTGACACTGTAATGGCAGATCAATGGGACAAGCGAGTACACCATTGAAGGTGGACGAGTCAGAAGGAGGAACTCACCTTTTGATGTCCCTATCATTATAGCAGCAAGGCCTTTATATCGACCTGCCTCCAAAGAGAGGAAAGCGCCAACAATTTTAAAGCAATGGCGCCGCAAAAGTCCACCTACCATCGAAGAACACCAACAGTCTTTGGGGTCACAAAGCTAGACCATCAAGTTTGTGGATCCACAATGCGAGAGCCTAATTGAAGAAAGACTAGTTGAGCATATCAATATCATTAATGGTGAAAGATGGGATATATAAGGGTGCATGTTTTTGCACAATTATTGATATTTCATCTTGACTAGGGCTCCATGATCACATTCTCGTTCTTGATGAGATTGTTCTTAATCTTTCATATCATTCTTCTTAGTCATAGTTTCTTGAGTCACATCAACTCCTTTTTTTCAATCATTTTTAGTCGAGTCTTAGTCTCTTGAGTAGTGTCAGTCATTTTCCCATGAGCACTAATTTTCAGTTGAGTCTTAGTTTCTTAGTTTTTGAGTTTGATTAGTAAAATTTCTTGAGTCCAGAATCATCCAAAAAAAAATGAGAGGCCTCAAATACCTTTGTCATGGGCAAAAGCTTCTCATACGGGACCTTCTGCTAAACACCCCACTGATGGTACTATTGACATTCCTTTTTATCCTTCATAGTATGATTTTTCAAATATTCAGACCACATTGGAGGCCATTCGAGCAGAGCAGCTATGACAATATGAGATTTTGATGGAGATTTGTGCGCACCAGGACAGAGCTAACGAGATGATTCGTTGTGTACACGAGTATCATGCCAATCAGGACTATTATTAGTCGTTCTTCATGTCGTTACTGCTGCCTTTACCTATGGACTAGTCCGGTCATATTTTCTCCTTTTAGTTGCATTCTGTTTCTTGTGTTTCCTTTGCATTGTTGTATCATCTCCCCCAGCAGAGGTTTAAACACTGAAGACAGTCTTCGATTTATGCTTTAGGGAATTTGCATTTCATGCATATCTTTTGCTAGTGTGTCGCATGTTTAGTTTCAATATGTTATATTGCATTTCATGTTTAATGTGCCATCTTTGGTATGCATCCATGTGTTAGTTGATGAAAAATCTGAAAAGTAAAAAAAAAAGTATAAGCTCCATCTACTAACCAATGCTTAACTTTTTACTTTATTTAAGTATATTCTAAAGCTATCTAGTATGATTTATGAAATTCGAGTGTCATTCTTTCAAGTGCAAATCACAAGTATGTATTGAATTCCTGAATTTTTCTGATAAGGGCTATGATTCCTTAGACTATAATTTTTTTTCATATTTATCGTACTTAAGCCTAGATTATTACAATCTTTTTAATGAATGTCTAAGTTTATTTTGAGCTTATCATAAAATATTGTGAAAATGCAAAAAAGTGAAAAAATTAAAAATATATCTTTTGGAAAACTGAATTATTGTGTGAAAATTCTGAAATTGAAAAATATATAAGTATGAAAAAAGGGGTTGAATTAGTGCCCAAGTGTTATCCATAACCTAGGTGAGTCTGGGCAAGTAAGCTCGAGGAGTGCCTTAACACCTGTTGCCCCTAAGGCCATGTGGTCTGGGAGTCATCAGTGGAGAGCCCGCTACATGGACCACCTTGTGCAAATTGAAGAAGTGAAAAGTGCTAATCAACTACCTAGTTCAACATTTTCATTCAGAACCTGAGAATGCTCGGGCAAGTACACCCGTAGGGGACACTTAAATCATGGTGACCTAAGGTCGTCTGGTCTGGGATCCAATGAAAGTCTGTTACATGGACTTGTTTGTGCAAACCTGATTGAAAGTGAGAACTTGAAAAAAAAATGCAAGCTATTATTATTTTATTGTTTAATAGTATAAGCTCAATTGATACTTTTGCCTTCAACATTAATGTTGTATTTTTATCGACTCTATCTATTAACTGTGATAGAATTATTTAAATTGTTTATGGGTCAGAAACTCTATAAAGCGAGAAGATGGATGAGTGCATTACCAGTGAGGAGCAGGAAAGATGTGGTGCAATGAGAGTATTGGTATGCTAGAAATATATTATGATGGAAGAGTCTTGAGCATTGCTCTGAATTTTGCTTGAGGATAAACAAAACTTTAAGCTTGGGAGAGTTTGATGCGTGCTAAATTAGTCATATTTTTCATAGCATATTCGGTTCAATTTGTATTCATTTTTATGTTGTACACATTATTTTATATATTTCTTTGTATTTATTAATTTTAAAATAAAAAACTACTCAATTTGTTGAATTTTATTGTCTAGGAGATAAGAGGATGAAAAGATAAAGACACTAAAAAAATATCACTCAAATCAAAGTTAAAACGAATTCAAAATCACGATTTTAAGTTGGACATTTATTTAAGGTTGTCAGTCACGGTCTTAATAGAAAAGTGACTGCTCATGACAAACCAAAAATGGCCTAAACCCAATTTTCACGCCGATAACTTATTTTTCATAGCCGGTGGATTTTTCAGCCTGTATCACGATCATGACAAGCTAGTCACAACCCCTGACAGTCCCACCTTCGATCACGACCATGACAATCCTGTCATGGCTCGTGACAACTCCAGAAGTTATTTTACCTTCGGTCATGACCGTGACAACTCCCAGATGATGGGAGCGGCACAACAACGATGTAGAACTTGAAGAAAGAAGAGGAAGAAATGGGAAAAATTAGAAGAGAGAAGTAGTTGATGAAGAACTCTGACCAAATAACTTATTTTCATTGATCATCTAAGGTTGTTTTATAGCATATGATTTTAACTTTGATTAGAAGAAAGGAAATTAATTAACTAATCATGTAGTCGAAATTTCAAACTTTTCTTTAAATTTGACGGCCATAAATTTCTTAATAAATTTGGACTTTTCTTGTAGTCAAAATTTCAAACTTTGCTTTAAATTACTATGAAATGAAAAGTTCAAATATGATTTATTTTAAAATGCGACGACTTTTATCTTATGAATACATATTAATTAATAAAGTTTAATTGCTCCAATCATCACTAAATATCAGACATTTTCAATGGGGAGAATTCAAGTAAAAATGTTTAAAAGGATGTCAGATATGTCCCAACCCAACATTAACAGAAAATTGAGACTGATTAATGAACGCATCATCTGATAATGCATAAATATATTCTTAAACAGAAGCTGACACATGCATCATGCTTCTCATTAAACAGAAGCATGAAACAAATATTTCTCTCACACAGACCCAGAGGAAAATGCATCATGATCAAATATTTTCACAAACATCAGTAACTTTTAATAATTAGGACTGACAAAAACCTTAATTTATACTACTCTATACGCTGTTAAAGCATGCTACCAAAGATTCTGGTTTAGTAGTAATCCATGCAGTTTAATTATCATGAAGGAGCATCTGCACCACAGACTCCATTGTTGGCCTCTTGTTCCTTTCTTCCTCCAAGCAAGTGACTGCGATCTCCACCATCGTCGCCGCTTCAGTCTTGTCGAACTGCCCGTCCAGCCTCTCGTCCGCGACATCGTCAATCCACCAGGCTTCTCCTCCTGATCCGCTGCTCTCATGCAGCTTCTCCCTGAGCACAGCGACGGACCTCCTCAGCACCATCTCCACCTCCTCTTCCCCTTCTATCACCCAGTCGGACACTCTGCGCCCCTTGACCAGCTCCAGAAGGACAACGCCGTAACTGTAAACGTCCACCTTCTCGCTGATCGGAAGGCTGGAAGCCCATTCCGGCGCGATGTACCCTCTTGTGCCGCGAATCCGCGACAAGATGGAATCACGCCCGCCGTTCCTGTTCAGCAGTTTCGCCAGTCCGAAGTCTGCGATCTTGGGCTCGAAATCTTCGTCCAGAAGTATATTTTCGGGCTTCACGTCGCAGTGGACGACCCACTCAAAGCATTTGTGGTGGAGATACGCCAAACCCTCCGCCACTCCCGCGGCAATTTTAAACCTCGCACTCCACGGAAGCAACCGGCCAACGGCGGAGGCTCCCTGCCCTCCATCTACCAACAGGTATTTGTCCAGGGAACCTTTCTGAACGAACTCAGTGACCAGAAGCCTGTGCCAGCGCTCGGCGCAGAAGCCGAAGATTCTGACGAGATTCTTGTGGTAGATCATGTCGATGACGCTGAGCTCAGCCTGGAAGTCCTCTTCGCCTTGGCCCATGTCTTCCAGTTTCTTGATGGCCACCACCCTGCCGTCGTCGAGCGTTCCCTTGTAAACAGCTCCTGACCCTCCCCTCCCGAGGATGTCCTTGAAGTTTTTGGTGGCCCTCTTCAGCTCCTGGTAGCTGAATCTTTTGAAGTGACTGGACAGCACTTGTTCGTAGCTGTTTTCTGCAGGCGATGGTCCAATGAACCACCAACCGATTGCAATAAAAGCAGCTTCTATCACGAAGAATGCTGCAGTAAACCAGTAGAAGTACACCCATTTCATCCTTCCTCCGTCGTTGGCATAGGATCCCTGTCCTGGCACTGCTGCGCTAGAGCAATTGACAGGCCCTCGGGGCGCAGAGGTAGAGAGCCCGGAAAAGTTCACACTTCTCGGGAACTTTATGTACATGTCATTGTTGGAGCTCTGAAATGTCTTGCCATTTAACAGGTCCACCTTCGGATAGCACTCCCCCGTTCCCTGCCTGTACCCGAAAACTTCACACGAACAGTCCTCTACGCATATCTTCTTGCAAGTATCATACGTAAGGCCTCGAGTGTAATTGCGATCGAAGCCCCAGAAATCTGTGCGCGGGAGCGGCATGAAGTGGATGTCTCCAGGATTGCTGCAGGTGATGTTAACAATGCGCCTGCAGCCTTTTCTCCAGTCACTCGGATCGTTCACCACGAATCCAGGAGGGCACGAGCACTTCACGGCAGGCGTGTAGGCGCAGATCCCGTTCCTGCCACACGTCCCGTGGATGTCGCACGGCTGCGAGATCGCCTGCCAGGAGACCGACCAAGTACCTTTCGACGCGTCCAGGCTGTAGAGTCGAAGGTTGCCGTCATAGTCGAGCGTGAGCCTCCTTCTGACGCCAGGGCCCAAGTCAGAAGCTTTGAAGGCCATATCATCAGATGCTGCGAACTGCCCCATTTCATCCAGGACACCGTACCTGCTGCTGTTAAAACTCGTCCGGTTGTTGTCCCAGACTTTGTTGAAAGGATTCGGCCAAAATATGCTTGAAACCTCAGGGTCGAAGAAGATGAGCCGCAGCACGTTATCGGTGTCGAAGAAGAACTTGTAGTATTCCGAGGAGAGCAATCCTTTGGCCCTCGAAGACAGGAGCGGCGTGTCCTTGGTCATGGGCTGAGTGGGGAGCAGCGTGTCAGTAGGCAAGTCGAAGCTCTGCCACAAGATGCTGCCATTGGCACCCTTCAAGACGAGGTTTCCGGTGGTGAGAAGCTCCGCTCGAACGGCTCCGTCTGCTCTTGTTTTGGTCCCCCACACCTCGGTGCCATCGGCGTCCGTGAGCACCATGTTGCCGTCCTTCCGCAGGGTGACCCTCGACCGGTGGCCGTTGACCTCGCGGTCGCGGTTGGCGGTCCAGACAACGGTCTTGTTAGCGGTACCAGAGAACCAGATGGAGAAGGTGAAGGCATTTTCGCCGACCTCGTAGAAGCCGCTCGCGAAAGATGCGTCCGGTGATACGAGGACGTCGGAGTCCTCCTCGATGGAGAGATGCGAACCCTTGGAGAGGAATGCGTGTTGAGCTCCACAAGCCAAGGGAGAAAGCAGCAACACCATGGACATGAAACAAGGGAACAAGAGGCTAAGAAGAAGAGAGGGATTCCTAGTAGTCATGTTAGTGTACTCATGTATCACAATACAACAAAGGTTACATTATGTTTATATATATATAAACTCCAAATGAGGAATCAGGTGATTATATTTTTTAAATAGGAGTATCAAACTACTATTATCTTGATTAATCTGCTCGGAAAAAAAATTGTTTGTTGTTCCTGTTTATAGAAAAACTATGGTAACATATCTTGGAATGAGAAGGAAGATATCTTCGTAGTCAATCCTTCTTATCAACGTTTCAGAAGATATATTAATTTTCTCGGCTTATAAAACAGTCATCTCATTATCATGATCAGTCCTATGTAATTATCAATCAGAAGAAAGAACCAAAGCAACGGTCGGAATTTAAAAATAAAAATCAACTAGCCGCCTTAATTAGTAATTAAGAGGCAACCTATCTTCTGTCTAGAGCTAATTATTTTAACTACCAAGTTATATGATTATGGCATGATCTTCTCAGTATCTCAGGGAATGAAAAGTATATACATGGCCGCCATGCTTTATGATTCAACATCGTATACAATTTTATTGAATATTGAACCCGACTTTTTCTGGTTGTCACGTATGTACATGCCAATTTTAATCATATTCGAGCTACAGTAAATAACGACATTTAATGAATTAAAAAGTGATGGTCTATGTAATCGGAAACAAATGATGACGAACGCACACAATTTAAACTTATGACTTTGTTTCATCAGAGCCAAGCATTCGGTCATGTTTCTTTCTATATTACATCTTATCATGGATGCCACGAGTCTAAATTGAAATTTATGACAGAGGGTATGAAAAAGGAAGCAAACTCGAACTTTCGTAATTTATAAATTTAATGAAAATTAATTCTTGATATTAGGATTAATACATAAAAAAAACCGCATATGAACTCTTGATTCGTTAATGGCTGGAATAGTATATCATTGTGTTATAATGCTAGCTTTTCTAGTTTTCAAGAATATATACGGATGTGATATGCCAAAATATGATAAGCAGTGGAATATGTGTCATTAATTGAAAGATTAACCTAAATCATGCAATCTCACATCGGATTGTCAACTTTCTAAGATCATGTACCCTTCTATCAATGCATAGTCTTGCGAGAGATAGAGAGAGTAAGTTAGAATGCTCACGGTGTTGTTAGAAGAAGCTTTCATCCCTTGGCGGGCATTTCATTGATTGGATTGGATGTAGTTACACGTACAACACACTTACACATGAACACGTACGCGTTAAATACGATCAACCTCATTCTAGTAATTAGAACGTTAATGGTAGTGCCGTGCCCATCATGCAGCCGTGTGCCTTTCGTTGTTTTGAAGAAATTGATGGGAACGAATCAATGCAAGCTTGGCAAAGTTAAGAGAGCAGTCGATCAGTCAGGTTGACAGGTTTAATTATTTGAGACTTCAACCATATATGCATCATTTAATCATCCCTCAGTTCTTATCTGAGGAAGAATCCTTCTGATGATTCGTCTCTCTCAATCTTAGATCTATTTCGGCAAAATGTCGAATGCGGAAAGTGCTCTTCCTCCCTTGGGCAATGAAATTTTAATACTCAAATATCATCTTCACTTGATGCTCAAGTGAAAGCTACGTGTCATGTGATTGCATGCAAAAATAAGATCGTGCCATAAATAATTATTTTACGGGAAGAAGATTTCTTTGTGTATCCATCGTTCGGAATGGCTTCGCCAATCGTGGCCGGCTTCCTAAATAATGCCCTCTTTGAATACATCTTGAGTCAAATGTTCCTCTTTGTTAGCACACCACGAGTCCTTTTCATACAGTATATAATTGTTGAGCCTTCATTCTCTGCCCAAGAATATTGTGGTTACCTTTTCTCATGCAAGATTTGATTATTTAATTTAATAAAAAATATTTGATAAATATAATAACTGAAGAAATCAATTTAATTAATTAATACAAAATAACATAAATGAAGATACATTAATGTATTTAACTTATATTATTATGATATCAGCTTTTAGTTAGTTATAAGTCAAGCTGCTACACATTAATAATGCCTTTGTATTATTGGACTGATTTGATACGATCCTATTTTAAATTCGACCTAACTCGATTAATTTTGATCGTATTGAGTTAAATTGGATTGATGATAAATTAGTCATCAAATTCGATCAAATTTGATTTTTATTGAATCGAATTGAATCGGATCGGAAAATTAATTTATTAAATTTATTTTTTTACAAATTATTTTATATCATATTTAATATTAATATTATTTAAAATAAATAAATATATTTTTTAAAAGATTTGTAATATTTTTCAAGGATATAAAGGATAGATTTTAACATATTTTAATTTTAAAATAATATTAATTTTTATTACAAATAATTTGGTTCAAGTTTAATAAAAAATATATAAATTTTCGGGTCATCAGATTGGATCGGATTGATTGAGTTTGAAACATTAAAATTCGTATCTAATTCATTGATGGTCGGATCGGTTCAGGTCCGATCCGACCAATGCTCCAATTGAAATTGGATCAGTTCAAATCATTTGATTCATCGGATGGACTCGACTATATGAACACCCCTACTTTGTAGAAATCAATTAACGTAGTAGTTCTATTATTTCTCACCCGAAATTAAAAATATTGTATTTAATCTTTTACTTGGTAACATTTGGGTAAGGAAACTTGGGTTCTGTAGATTTCGTGAACTTATCAAATCTTGAAGAACTAAAAAATTAGTTAGAACTTTTGATTCTGAGGGTGCTTGATACGAAAATTATAAATATATATTTTTTATTCTAAGGAGATAAATATGTTAAATTGAATTAATTTTTTGATAAATAAATAGTTATTTTTAAATGGTGGTTATATTATATAAATTAATAATATAAACTTAATTTGAAATTATAAATAATAATTATTATTGTTAATTATAAAATATAAATTTATATTATATTTTATTAATTAGTAACTTCACATTTTAAATAAAACAACTATGCTTAAATCAAGGGATGATATAACTAAAGAATAACATCAAAAATTAATTTGATAATATAAACATTAAAAGATAATTTAAGATAATTAAAAATATAACCATCTAAAGTTAAAAAAAAGAAAGCGACTAAAAAATGAAATCATAAAAAGATAATTAATGTGAAAAAAGGAAATTTAGAAAATTGGAAAACAACTGAAAGAGAAAATAGAAAAGCATATTAACTCACTCCTTTGTTTGCTAATTAGTGAGTTAATTAATGTGATAAGTGTTCTGGTGAGTTAACATTTTAAATAGAATTATAATATTTCAATAGCATCTGTATATAATTAGTATTTTAATTATTAACTTAATTTATCCAAAATTAGAATATAACTTATGTATTAAATTAAGGGTTAATTCCTTCAAACACCCTTGTATATGAAATTTTCACATCTAACTCTAGTTAAAAAAGTGTAAATGCCACCTTAAACTTTCATATTTTTGACTCGTAGTTCTTTCAATAATACTTTTTGTTAAATTTGACTTTCTTTATTTATCAAATGACAATTTTACCCTTGCATCAATAACTTATATTTGATAATATATTTGTTAAATTTTTAATATTTAAAAAATATTAGAAAATAGAAATAGAAGGGGTCACACCTCTTCCCCTTTGTGCATACTACAAGGTAGAGGAGGTGGGGATGGTGGGTCACCTCCTGCACCACGACCCTAATGAGACGAAGGGGGCCGCTTGTTTTTTTTTGGATTACCCCTGGAGGGCCCCCGGTATCGAGGGCTACTAGCACCTCACTAATCCGGAGTCGAGGAGGATGAGCAGAAATGGTTATTCCTCTGGCCAAATTGGCGACTCCGGGGCTCGAACTCGGGGCTACTAGCTCCCGGTCCCTCAACCCGGGGCACACTCCTGCTAACCAAGTGTGCCAACCGAATTGTTTGGCGATGAGGTGGAGTTGTCGTCCCATCCTCCAAGTTGTTTGTACATCCAAGCATACATAGGAGAAGAGAACATTTTATAACCACATGCTATGAAGGCCAAGTTTTTAATTGAATTATTCTAAATATATTTCTATTTGAAATCGTATATATTTATGCTTTCATTTTCTACATAATTGAATTGCTTACCACAAATTATGTTTCATGGTTTTACATTTAAGAATCTTGATTGGTTATTGATATCACTTAGAAATCAAATTGAATGCTAAATCATAAATAAAATTAAAATATGTGACTATGATTGATTATTGATAGATTGAATTTGGCATTGAAAAAAGACTTTACTCTATCAAATTGTGAAATAGATTATTCCTAAATTGATTCATTGGCTCTAGACATGGAGATGTTGCTATCTTTGAAGAAGCCACTTGGATGTATATGATGATCTTGGCTATGCATGTCAATCCTTCAATGTATATTAAACTAATACGCACTTGATTTATGATAGATTGAATTGAATTGAATGTACAATTGAATATGAAGTTAAAAAAATAACTTCAAAATTGAATCGAATTGAGGATTAACCTATTGATTATTGATAGTTGAACACTAATGTAAATGCTATTTATGTACATGCATTGTTGATATTGATATTGGATTGAAATTAATATCGACAAGAATGGCATCAAATATTCAATATTGATTCATTCATAAGAAAACTTATATTTTGTACATTATGTGCTTGTCATACTATCTCATTTGGGATAATTGTTGACCTTTTACATACTCTTAAGTGAGATATTCTCCCCTTACTTTGGATTTGTGCAAGTAATTCAAAATGACCACTAATGACGTCGTTGCTCATGGTAGAAGATTGCACATGTTGAGAAATTAGGTCCTTTATATCATGGTCTTGTATTGAGTCTTAATGTTGAGATTATGTTAGTCTTTGGGCTTATGATTACAAATTTATGTTAAACTATTGATGTTTTATATGATTTCTATGTTGAGGATCATCATGAGATTGATTGGTGTACCTTAAATATTGAGTCATTTATAAATTATAGATGTTTTCCACAACAAGATTAGTTATATATCTTTTAAGATAGATGTTTATATAAGAATTTATTGCTTTCATCGTTAGATAGTCAATTGATATGTATAATTATCATCTTCATCGAATATTGTAACGTCATCAGCTCCTCGACTTAAATGATATTAGGACAATAGATTTGAGGGTGCTACAGCAGAAAAGTTGTATAGGAGGAGAAGTCTCTTGGATCGGTGATGTGGATGACATGAGGTTGAATAGGCAATCTGATTAAATGAAAGCAGTGACGATGGTGGAGATGACAATCTTAAGAAGAAAGGAACGAGAGACCAACCATAGACTCTATTGTGCAAATGTTGATGCTTCTGTTTTCTTTGTTGAACTCTATTCAAACAACTAAAACCAAGGATGGACCAAGGACGAAAAATTACGAAGGCCAATATATTAATATAACTTATTGGGGGTCTATATATTAATATAAATTTAGAATAAAAGTTAAAAAATTAAAAGAGAAAAAATACTACAAAAATGACCAAAATACACTTAAAATAAATTACTATTTTTATATTTAAATAAAATAAATTAATATCAAATCAATAAGCTAGTGAATATGTCTTTAATAAGGTTCAACTTGTTGATATCTTTATAAAACCTTTGAGTGAAGAACCTTTTTTTATGCGTATAAGAGAAATATGGATGCTTGAAGCATAATTGTATATCAATTCAAACTAAAAGTGACTTGATTATGTCACTTTTAATCTGAATTGAACATCAACGTGGTTTTGCACAACACCTACATTTATTATTTTTATATTATATGTACTTTGAATCTATTTGAAAATGTGTTATTCAAAAGCTAGACAAAGTCGATCGAACTCAACCACATAAGGTCCGACTAACTACATCATAGAATCAAGAGTCGGATGAACTTGGCTCACTAGCTTCGACTGACACTGACTTATGGAGGATTTTAGAAACTGACGTCAGTCGACTGACTTATGGAGGATTTTTGATAAGGTCCAACAAACCTTCAATTATAAAGCATGCCCAATCCACCTCTTATATGTTTTCTCTTCATTTTCTCTCATTTTTTCCCTCTCCTATTTACGACGTGTGACCGACCATTCGTTCAACATTGTACCATGAGCATTTTTTCGAATGATCAACCCTCTCGGACGTCCTCCATCATGTAGAAGGTAGCCCAAGTTCCCATTCAACCCTAAATGCCTTTCTTTTTCTTCTTTCTTGAAACCCTAGGTCTTCTTTTCTCTTTGGCATTCATCCTTCATGTTTTGTCAATCCTTCGCATTTTTCTATCTAAAATCTTAGGTGTTTGATGTTCTCTTTGGTTGTTAACATTTTTAATCAAGTTTTGCACACATTTGATGTAGGATCTAGATGGCACCAAGAGGGGGGTGGGGTGAATTGGTGTGTTAAAAGCTTTTACTCTCTTTGACTTAATCTAGATGTGTTATATCAGCGGAAGCAGACATATATGAATGTAAACACAAACAGAGAAGAGAGTAGAGAGAAAACAAACACAACACAAATACGCAGTTTGTTATCGAGGTTCGGCCGAACTCCTTGCCTACGTCCCCGCTCCGATCTTTTCCCACGAGATCTTCGGAGTTCACTATCTCCTTCTTCAAAGGGCGAAGACTCCCTTACACTTTCTCCTTTCTTT
>LTAE01005244.1:0-25710 GCA_001647135.1 Pontederia paniculata
TTAGCATATTGCTTAATAGACTCAGACTCCTTCATCTTCATCATCTCAAAACTTCTCAGCAAGTTGACTACTTGCATAGCCCTGATCTTCTCATCACCCTCGTATTCTCTCTTAAGAAACTCCCATATTTCATGTGCAGTCTTCGTTTCATTATCCTATTGAGAATTATAGGTGAAATTGATGCATACAAACATGCATATGCCTGAGCTTTCTTCAACACTTTATACCTGTGAACTTTGATCTGATTGAGTGTCGCATTTTCTGGTAAGTCATCGACTTCAAACTCATTTTCTACAGCCTCCCAGAGATATGCTCCCATTAGATGTATCTTCATCCTCATGGTCCATGCTTGATAGTTTTCTCCATCGAACTTTGGTGATGAATTCGTGGAGAATCCTGGTCCTGAGTTTAATGTTTCCATCGACAGCAATCAACCTCCTTCTCTGCAACTGCTACCCTTCACACTGCCCCTGAAGATCAAAAGGGCTATGATACCACTGTTGTTTCTCACAATCTTAACACTCAAACTCACCAATCCACTCGTGTTTAACTCATACACAATGAACACACTAGATCAGATTGATCTCTGATGACAGTTCATATGCATAACAACAAAATGAAGAACACACAGATGAAGATGATGATAACTGATGTTTATCATTTGATAATCAGAAAAAAAAACTGCATCATTGTCTTGAGTATTTATACCCTAAACATTACATAACTGCTCAATGGATAAGAGCAGCCCATACACTAACACATCAACTAAACTACTTCTGCAAGTAACTACATAGACATATCATATAACTGCCAAACATAACTGAGAATATAACTGCTAATTCATTAAAGGCATGGTCTTCAACTGAGTTGAGGCAGATGAAATTTGATTCAAGCATGCTTCAGCCTCCAATAATTACTGCAACTGATTTTATTTATCCAATGGATGTGAATCCACAAGAACCCATGTGACTCTGCCCTAGTTCCTTTAGGGACCAGTTCTAGTTCCTTCGAGGATTGAGGGATTTTTCAAAGACCAATCTTATTGGGTAAGAGAGAGACGTTTAAGACCTAGCTAGCCTTATTGGTGTTGCGATAAAAAACTAACTACCTTTGTAATTGATAAAAGTTCACTATTAATTATAATATTTTAACAAGATAAGATAAATAGAAAAAAAAGTTGTTCAAAGTAAAGTGTTAATTAGGCTTGAACATATTGAATCGATGAAGTTATGATCATCATGATGAGAGATGCAATGAATATTCGACATTGGTGGACTAAAGAAAAATATTGAATATGAGATAAAGGACATCATGAATCATAATACATCTGGTATAACAAAATGGTCATATGATGGTAAGAAAAGATTAAAAGTAAAGTAAGTTGAATTTATTGGCATTAAAATCAATCTTCTTATTATGTTTTCATATATATTTTTTTTATTGTCTATTTTCTTTATATATATTAAACTTTATCGCTCATGGAAGAATTGTTAACCCTACTTTTGATCTTGCATGTCAACAGAATAACGAATAGATGATGACACATGCGATATGGGCGATCGTAATGTGGTGGCTTGCACATAATTAGTCTAGATTTAATTGAATCTATTTTGCATTATAGTTTAGTGAACTTTAATAATGTATTATCATTATCAAACTATATAATAAAATATTTTATTTGACTATATTATTGAATCATATATTTTTATTTTAAAATATTGACTTCCGAATCAAAGATGTAAGATTGTAGTGTGTCAAGAATGACATTATATCATATGGTAAGATGTGCTTCTTAGGACGTTACGTTTTCTCTCTTCTCTCTTCTCTCATCTTCACTTGTAAACAATTAAATTTGTTACTATTTTATTATTATCTAAATCTACATATACAAATATGTTCTATTTTAAGAGTTTTTTTTCTAGAAAAATAACCATTATCTAGCATGAGTCGTAATCAAAGTCTATTGTGATGAGAAGTTACCGAAGATAAATAAGCTAAAGATTAATCTTTAAAACTAAGAAAATTTATTCATTAATCTCATTATTAGATCATTAACAAATTATCATAAATTAACCTTATTAAATGGACATTAAGGAGGCTAGTTTGCACTTCATTCGATCCTCATTATCTTACATAATTAAAAATAAAATTATAAATATACACTTCATCTATTTTTGTGTCGTGTGCATATCAAAAGAAGTATATAAATATTTTTTTATATTTTTATATGCATATTTAAAAAAAAACTACTTTGAACTTTCGTTAATGGTTTAATAATGAGATAAATAGATGGAAAAAGGAACCAATTTATAAGATTCCAAGAAAAAGAATTCATAATCCAAGGAACAATGATATTATAAACATTTGAATATCATTTTTTATGATTATGTTTTTTTTAGATCGTTATCGCCTTGATTATTTGGATTTCGTTTTTCCACTAGAGCTATATCGGTTTGACATGATCCAACAGAAATAATTCGGCTAAAACCAATCAAAGGTTATCTATATGGATTAGGTTGAATGGTCGATGTTGTCAATAATTTAATGTCTGAAATATCATATTTTAAATAAAATATTTTGCATATTTTAAGAGTGATTTATTATGATTATTTTTATATAAAATTGCAATTGGGATAAAATAAATACTCGAATTGAAATTTTGATTGTGATAATTGAATTGAATCCGAACAGCCCTATAAAGTATCGACCATGTTATTTTGAAGAAGCCAAACTACAAACAGTATAATTAATCCAAATTGACCATGATTTAAGTAAACAAAATTGTATTTTAAATTCAGAAGTTTCAATTTGATTTTTTGCTATGCAATGTTATTTATTTGTAATGTTTTCTTTACAACAAACTAAGCCTATATGTTCTCTCGCAATCCAATTAAAAATTATATCGCATTTGTTTTGACGATATCAAACT
Organism: Pontederia paniculata; assembly: GCA_001647135.1. Lineage (NCBI taxonomy): Eukaryota > Viridiplantae > Streptophyta > Magnoliopsida > Commelinales > Pontederiaceae > Pontederia > Pontederia paniculata. The sequence goes on from LTAE01005244.1 coordinate 2,930, forward strand.
TTTAAGAAAAGAAATGAAAGAAGACGAATTCAAATAAATAGTCGACTAATGACTTGAAAATATAGATGAAAATGATATTAGTACTAGGAGCATAAAACAACGAGTGCTATGAGAAAAAAAAATCTCCATTCATTCTTCGGTCTTAATCTCCTTTTTTGTCGACAAAAAAAAATTATCAACAAATCTAAAAAAAGGATTATTGTAATGTATTATTTTCCTACGAGAAACTATTTCCAAATAATTGAATATATAAATGAAAGAAAATTCAATAATATGATGAGTTTAACATTTGAATCAAGCACCAAGTAATATTAATAATTTGATGAGTTCAATATTTGAATCAAGCAAGCGTTCCTACAACAAATAGAAGTTCTCTTAAAATATTTGTGAGATATGGACCATGTTTGCCGCACATTTAAATTAGCGTATACAGTAGCGTATAGTATGTTGGTCTACAGTAGCGTATAGTATGTTGACAAAGTCAATACGCTAGTTAAAATGTTTGGTAAGCACAATTAATAATAGCGACAAACGATTGGAACTCAACGTTTTGAGACGCTTGACAAACCAACATTTAGGGTAGCGACAAGCTTATGAAAATTTATTTTCAGATATACCCTCAAAATATTTTAATATTAGTTAATTATTTGTATGAGACACTTATTATTTTATATTATATGATCACTTTATTATTTATTATTATTTTATTAACTTACAAATTATTTGGTCAACCATTTATTTTATTATTATTTATTAATATTAAAATTATTTAAAATAAAAATGTGTTATTCAACTTATGACATATATATAAATGCAATTTATTAAATAATTATCTGTACCTTTTTTAGTCATTTTACATTTATTGATTTGTTCAAACGCTACATCTGCTAAATACTTTTATTAAATTTAATAATTTACTCGCTACCGCTAATCGCTAATCTCTAGTCGCTAATCGCTATTCGCTATTAACCGCTAGTACATGCCAAATAGAGTCATGATCAAATAATATTAGTTGTTATTCCAGGAGGAGTTTTAATTTTTCTTATCTATTTGATCGATGGATCCATAATTCAATGGTATAATATTTTCTAACTATTATTTTGTAAAAAGACTAATATAATATGGAAAAAGTGATCCAAATTTGTATTCTTCTCCTTGCTCATCTTCCAGTCCTGCTCCTCTGGTCAACAGGTGAGAACTGACCTCTGCGCCATACTCCTTTTAAAACACCGCCATTCCTTTGTGTGTTAATTAATCATTTAATTATCATCTTAATAATAATAATAATATTAATAATAATAATATAGTTTTTGAATGCATATTATACAAACAATTAATTCAAATTTCATTCTTGAATTTAAAATTTACTTTAGGGTTCATCTGTTTTGATTTTTTTTAAAGAATTAAATATAGGAAAAATAATTTATCTTTCATTCATTTAGTGTACATTGGGAGACTCGTTATAAAAGTAAAAAATAAAAATAAAAAAAGTATATCAAATTTTATTCGATAAAAGTTGCATACGATTTTTTATACTCAAATCGAGTCAATTGCATCACGTTTTTCTTCTCTAATTTATATTTTGAAAATAGAAAAAAATGAAAATATATAAACAAGATGATTTAATGAATCTTTATCTCTGATAAATCTTTTTTTTTCTTGACCAATTATCTTTTATTATTCAATATTAAAAAATATTTTCATCAAAATAAATGAAAACTTAAATTATACAGAATTATCTACTATTCAATTTCAACCCAATAATATAATAATAACTTTTGGATATAGTTTATTAATCTAACTCATCCCCGCCGGTTAATTGCAAAATTTTGGAATTTAATAGCTTTCCGAAACGCTGCTTGGAATAAAAAAAAGTCGGCAGAGGAAGCAACATTTTGACACGCGCTTCGCTCTCTGACCCTCTTCTAGGGTTTTCTTCTCGGTCGCCCACGGACGAATATTCCGTCGCCGTCGCGGTTGCCGGATTTTATCCTCCTGCTCCTGCTTCCTATTATATTCTTCGCCGATTTCTCTGCTCCGATCGGTACCCTTTTCGATCGAACTCGATCTGATTTGACCTTTGAATCCATTTTCTTTTCTTTTTTGTGTTTTTTTGGTTTGGCCCCAAAATTGGCGTCCCCAGTTCTTGTTTTTCTGTCCCGTTACGTGGTTTCTCGTGTTCCGTGAGCAATTGTTCGTTCTTCGCATTCTTCTTCCCTGTTGGTTAGTCGAATTTTGATGTATTTGATGATAAATTTTTCTTCCTGATGATTGCTTCACTCGAGTTGATTTTACAGTCGGCTTCCACTCGCCATCTGGGAGAAAAATAAGTTTTTTTTAGTAACGGAAAGAAATGAGCTTTAGCCCCCAAATGCAAAGTTCCTTTTTTGGCTTTGTTGTGGCTTCCGATCTGGAGGAACCTTTGGTTTAAGGGTTCAAGAATAGATTTTTCGATAAGCTTTCTTTATGATTGGTTCGAGTTAGGTTGTTGGTAGCAAACTGCCATTTCGAAAAATATTGTTTTTTTGTTGTTTGAAGCAAAATAATAGAAAAGAGATTTGTCAATCGATTTGTCTTCAACTTCTGATCGATGTCGTGCTTCTTGTTTTAGGTTGAAGGATGGACGAGGTGGAGAAGATGGAGAACCATTTATCGTCAGCTGCTGCTTTTGTGGAAGGAGGCATCCAAGAAGCATGCGATGACGCATGCAGCATTTGCCTGGAGGCTTTCTGCGATAGCGATCCTTCCACTGTATGTGATATTGTACTTTCTTCCTAACTAATTCTGGGCTCTTGTCTGTCACGTTGATTGATCATGTTTTCCCTTTTTTTTATTACTTATTCAGGTTACGACCTGCAAGCATGAGTATCATCTTCAATGCATTCTCGAGTGGTAATATCTCTATTACACGAATAATCATGAAAGTGATTTCTTTATGCTTTCTGGTGTTGGTAGTTCAGACTCTCGCACTTATGGTTTCTTAGCATATAGTTGTTCTCGTCCAAGATAATATTGACAAAGTGGATTACTATCCTTTATTTATTTTGGACATTTCATAATAAATTAAGTTAGATACTTAGATCCTTGATGGAGCTTATGTTTGTTCTAGTTTCTCATTTCAAACACAATAATTCATAAAACATGATATGTATGGGGTTCACGTATCAATAGCTTTGTTTTCTGATTTACACTTGAGGTGATAAAGACAAAGCTCTGGAACAAATTCACCATATGTATCATACTACTAGATACTCTTGTGGTTGCAGGTGCCAGAGAAGTTCCCAGTGCCCCATGTGTTGGCAGCCCATAAGTTTGAAGGACCCTACCAGGTTCAGTTAGTTCAAGAACTCCTTGCAAAATGCACTTCTTATTTGCATTTCTTAGTTTAATATGTTGGGTTTTGATGCTGTTTGGCAGTCAAGAACTACTCGAGGCTGTTGAGAGGGAGAGGAACATTAGATTAAACCAAACACGGCCTGCAGCCATTTTTCATTATCCAGCACTTGGTGATTTTGAATTACAACATGTTGGTAGCTCTATTTTTCTGGCTTAGTTTCAGTAAACTTATGTGAACTAGTGGGTGACTTGTGTTATGAATGTTGATGCAGCTAGCTGATGCTGATTTAGAAGAGCGTATAATTCGCCATCTGGCAGCTGCTGCGGCTATGGGAAGAGCACATCCCCTTACTAGAAGGGAAGGACAACGCGATAGGTCTGGATCTCATGGACGGCCACAGTTTCTTGTTTTCTCTCCACATCCAAATACACCAACTATTGGTTCTGTGTCTGCCTCATCTGCTCAAAGGGGAGATAATGAATCAACTCCCAGTATAGTTGCTGCCAGCCCATCAGCTCTTCTGACTCCGGGAAATGAATCCCCAAATCAAGAAGCCCATATCCCAATTCAATCTGATCATTCTGATCTATTGACATCTAGTATCAACTCTACCGTAAGCAGGGCTACTGGTTCTGGCAGCAGGTACTCTTGGGTATCCCGTTGGGTGAAATAAGTAATCTGTCAACATTTGTTCTGCACTCACATATGATTATGACGACCTCCTTGCACAGGACACCTGCAGGCCAATCAACTCCAGTTGGTCAAGATGCTGCAGGCCCATCAGACTTCCAATCCTTTTCTGAGACGCTGAAATCTCGTCTGAATGCTGTATCAATGAGGTGCCTTAGTCTTGATGTTCTTATCTCATCATGTTAGAAAAGCAAATACCGATAAGTAACTAAACCTTTTGTATAATCTAGGTACAAAGAGTCTTTCACCAAGAGTACCCGGGGTTGGAGGGAGAGACTATTTTCCCGCAACAGTTCTGTGACGGATATTGGTTCTGAAGTAAGAAGAGAAGTTAATGCGGGAATAGCTACTGTATCACGCATGATGGAGCGTCTAGACACAAGAGATAGGAGAACATCTGGTACTTCTGGGTCATCTAATGCTGAAGTTCAGTCGGCTGTGGGACCAAGTACTGAGGGGGTCAATGGAAACTGTGAGTGTCATTCAAACGATACTTCAACATCGACTTCTTGCATTGCAACTTCAGGCCCTAAATAATTCTATTGCATAATATAAGGGTCTGGTGGCCTCTTTCTACGATGCAGGTAAAAATTCTGTTCCTGATTTAATTGAATTTAGCAAGTTAAAATAACAGTTAGTTAGTTGTTTGATAACCTATCTTGGCATATAAAGTGCGAACATGGGTAGTGCACATGTACACTACAGCTAAACATAATTATACTACCCTTGTTCTATCTATCTATCTATCTTTACTAAAAAAAAATCTATCTATCTATCTATCTATCTATCTATCTATCTATCAGAGTGTGTGGAAATTGTTTCTGTAAATCAAAGATCTTACTTGCATATATAAATCAGCTCATCCAATTACTCAAATTAAATCATAACAAGTCAGGTGGCCCTTGGGATTTTAAGTCATGCATGGCTGTGCATTATAGCACGGGCCATGCACTTACTTAAATTCTTGGAAAATTGTTCTACACTTATAAGATTTTTATTTACACAAACATATGAACTATATATATCAGAAGGAAATATAATTATAATTCTTGCCAGTTCCATTATAAATTTGAAGGATCTATGTATTAATTCAAGACACCGATAAAGGGTAGATCTATTGACATTTTCCCTTAGTGAAACCAGCTAAAGCATTAGAATGTTCGCCTCCGCTTTTGCAACTTAATGTGCAATATCTTCTGTCAAACTGTTAATATTTCTTCTATGACAGAATTTTCCCCAGAATATATTTGTAAATCTTTTGCATATATATCATGATATTATATGTTTGAAGACTGATCAATTTTAATCTCAAATTTCATTCGTCACATGACTCGATTTTTTTTTTTTGAGAAGACACGACTCAAAAATTATGCCCTTAGCTTTAGAAATTCTGCGCCTTCCAGTTTGACAGGTTTAGGGTCATCTCCCTCTGTTGTTGAGAGCAAAAAGGATGAACACAGGATGTCAGTGGTCATCCAGGTTTATTAATGTGTGGGTGTATGAGGGAATACAATGAAATGCAGGGTTGTTAAAGGAGAAGGCCTTCTAAAAAAAGGACAAAAGACCCCTTAAAAAAGGAAATAAAACAGACTTGCATGTTTCCCCCAAATACATTAATGTATAATTTTATTCTTGTAACGTGTAGCCTCCCAAAAACCTTCCGATTGTTTTTTTAATAGTAAAGGATGGTTACCTTGAGTGATCATCCATATTATTGAAAACCTGCTGATTGTTAACGTTTTGAAGGCATGGAATGGGCAAGTATTTTTCTTCAATTGTCTTTGAGAGAAATCTTTCATAACTGATATACTTCACACTAGGTTTCAATAGGTATGCAGACTAACACTACTCCAATAGCCTGAGAGTAGTACTCTACGGAACCATGTGCCTATTATTTATTTATGTTGGTCTAATTTCATACCTTTAGGAAGGTGGAAATGTTAGAGCAAAACATTTCTTGGGAGATGTTTCTTCCAAGGTTGTCAAACTCGTATATCGGACTTGACACAGAAATGCTAGGTATGCACGTAAAACGTCGGATCGTAACACAGAACAAACGATTCTACCAAAGCATTATTTTAAAGTATCTGCAAATATTAATTGTATGATAATATTTTCTCAAAAAAATTGTATGATAATGAAAAGATGTTGAAAAACAGCAACATATTAAACTTTTAAGATACTAAATAAGTAAGTTAATAGTAACTACATATCATTTATAAGTAATAGCAAAAAATTCAGAATATAAGTTAAATTGATAACAATTTAAAACAAGTCTATTTTTTTTAAAAAACCACTAAAAAGTACCCAAACACAAAAGAGCATGACTGACAAAAGCCAAAGTAAACACAAAAAAGTGGAGTCAGCACGTGTAACTCATAAGCTATATATATATACATATATTATACATATATATACATACACACACACACATATATATATATATATATATATATATATATATAGATTTCTGAAGAGAAATGTGAATGAGGCATCTGCCATTAGCAGAGATCGTTCTTGACTAATTGCGAGCAGAAACTTATCGCAAGCAGCAGATCTGCTCGCAGTCGAGACTCTGTTTGCGAGCATTTCTGCTAGCCACAGAAGGGGATGGCTACTCTTCTGCTCAGGCCGAGAGAGGAAGGAGGAGAGAGGAGAGAACCAGTAAGGCAATGACGCATGACAGCAGCAGCGAACGTCGAACAGCAGCAGCAGCGACCAGCAGCAGCAGCAACCAGCAGCAGCAAACAGCAAAAGCCACGGCGAACAACAGGCAAATGGCAAACAGATGAAGCAGCCTGGGAGAAGAACCGCTTGGTTGTGCTTGGATTGGGGCTTGGAGTATTCCTAGGTCATCACGTGGAACCCACATAAACAGGTAAAAAAAAAATGTCGCCTGGACATGGCTGCACCGTGTCTACCGATTTTATGAGCCAGCACGCGATAGACAAACGAGTTTACATGTGAGTCAGCTGGGGACGTCCGACTCCACGAGTCAACACGCGATTTTGACAACCTTGGCTTCTTCCATTCGAATAAAATGAGTGGGTCCATATAACTGATTAGGCTTGATACTTCCCTAAGTTCCACTCTAGCGTACTAGATTGCTTCAGCAAAAATGCAGGTCACTAGTTTTGGGACATTTGATTAGACAATACCAAAAACTGATGGTATTGGTCTATTATTTTCCTTATCCTAGTGATTCTTTTATTTCCAACCGATTTGTTGTGAACAAATGCACCTTGATAATCTCATAAAAATAATGTTTTTCTAACCTTATGAAATGCTTCCTAAAAAACCTTATGAATTGCTCAATTATGTAGCACCCTCTTATACTTGTCTTTTGAGGGCAACCAACCCTCTTATACTCTAAGGGAAATAGAAAAACAAGGTGTCAGTTGGACGAGAAACAGAGTAGATCTTCATCAAACTGTCTTGCTGGTATTCAAGTAACATCAATGTTGATGATCTCATACGCGATGTCTTGATGATACTCGAGTAACACCACAGGCATCAGGGTAATGCTCTCAGCATTGATGCCAAGCGGTCATTTGTTTTTATTTATTCCTCAAAATAGTATTTCTCTAAGAGGAATCAGGATGAGTAAAACCACAGTGAAAGAGGACGAAGGCAGGGTGCCATGTTTTTTCCTTGGATAGTTTTTTTGTTCATTTTACAGAAATATCTTTACGGCCTGGTATGTGTATGATATTTTTATGTAGTATATCAATGGATAAGGTTACACAGCATTGCATTTGAAGAAATCAAGATTTTTTATTGCAGAAAAAAGTTTATTTTCTGTCGATGTTTCTGAAATTCTGCAGATTGAACAAAATATTCATCTGTTTTTATTTTCTTTAATTCCCTGTATCCCTTGTTTAATTTTTCTTGATAATTATTCTTATCCTTCAAAAATGTTTTTTTTGATCTGTAATATATATCCTAAGAAACCTAAAGCTTGGATTACATTTGTTTTCTTAGTTTATCATAATGTTCCACGCATTTGATTATGAATTGATGCCTATGTACCAAGTTATAAATTGTAGTGTTATCTCATGTTTATATTTGCAGGCACGAGCTAAGCATACGTGTGGTTAGGTCGTTGCCAAAATCTGATCAATGTTTGCACTCTGGAATGCAGATATCAAATGCTGAGGTTGAAGCTGTTTCTGGATGCGCACTTTGCCGTGCATTAGATTTCGAGTTGAAATCAATGAAAACAAAATATGGATCCAAATTACTTCAAGAATCTCTGTTGGAACTTGAAAGTTCATCTTTTGTATAAATTTGTTGATAGAAAATTTATTAACATCAATAAACGTTTAACAGTTTATAGGAAAGTTTACAATACCCCTCAAATGAACATATTTGATGTTTGAGGTCTAGTAGTCGTCTTAATGCAGTCAATTTGATTGACGATAAAAGATGCTGGAAATATCAATTTGTCGTTCTTCGTTCATAATATTAAGAAGTGATCTCGAAATAACCTGACAAAATTCGACAATGGCAGAAAGGTTTCCATTAACTGACAACAATATCGCACATTACAAATACTACGTGATGTTGATGCACATTAACTGACAACATGGCAGAAAGGTTTGCCACCATTTCTTATAACTATGAAAAGCATTGACAAATATATACATCTTTAAAATGACGACTCTCGAGTTCATTAGTAAAATGATTTGAGAGAAGGAAAACAAATAGTTTGGGAACTCGAATCATGCAATAAAATAGCTTAGAGATTATACGCATTGGACATCTGACATTCGAAGTGTGTTCTATCCCCCTTGCTTAGAAGTAGCATCCGGGTACCCAAGATGACTTATTTATTTCTTTTTCAGTTTAATTTCTCTTTGTTATTAGTTCCAAACATATTTATAAATTTGGGATATCTTGCAAAACAATTTGTACACAGACTGAAACTTAGATATCATTAAAAAGGAGACTTTTAGATATTGAAGCTTTAGCCTCCAAGACGCACTCGAATTCTTTGAACCCTTTGGTTAATTAACCGTCACCAACATATGCAGCGTCTTATTTGATGAGGAAACAGGAGGCGTATTATCTTTATTTGCATGTTGCTATTATTAGTTAGAAAGGAGGTCAATATAAAGAAAAACACAGATCGAAAACTAGTTTCCCAGGAACAAGGAAAGCAAAAATAAATTTTAAATTTTTGGCCCATCGACGTTGTCTTATCGAACTGAAAAAACAGCATAAAAAAAGGAAAAAAAAAGATTTTCCTAGAAACTACTCTAAAATAAAGTCATAAGAACTCTAAATAGAAATTACTTTGAGGAGTTGACCCATGCAAGGAACGATGGATTTTTTTTTCGTGAGGGTGGAGCGTGGAGTAAGTGAACGACACTAGAGGTCCAAGTCAAAAGTTCTATTCTTAAACAAAAGAAAAGCATCTACAATTAGAATTATCCTTCTCCATCAACTCCTCGAACTCCAGCGAGCATAACACCAATTCATGCCAGTAAACACATCCATTGTTCTCCCTATCTATGAACTCCATACTTGCCATGTCCGATTCAGCAGTAAACCAATCTTATTGCATACACCCCTCTGCCATAGTGCCATCCATTGTATGAACCTCTTTGCTGGTGCGTTTGCAAACAATTGATAACTTTCGAAGAGTCCACCCCCAATATTACTCTCCTGGTTCCTTGATCTCATGCTAGCTTTAAGTCTTCCCTGATTCCCCACAGCTTTTGCTAACAAAGGGGAAGGCAATGCAAATATTGTATATAAACCCTGCTATCCATTTGTCACTTGAGTCCCTGAGGAAGTCACATATCCTTACTAGATTTAGATTACCTTTTGCGGAGTCGTCAATGTTTTAGCTTTAGCCACCCTTCCTATGTCAACCTCCAATATGAGGTGCATTTATGGTTGGTTCTAGTGCACTTGTAGGGGTGATCTTATGTCATGCTTCTATTGCACTAGAATGCTTGCCACTTTTTATATGGTCTCTAGGGTCAACTGGCCAATGGAAGTTGTTGTCATCGTTGTACATCATTTTTTCCATAGTAACCAACTACTTGTGACAAACATCATTTTCCATAATTAGGCATGGAAAACTCCATAGCACCCTAGAAGATTTAGTTTGAGCCAATTTGTAGGTTGCACAAGTAGAATGATTGGGTTAGTGAGTCGAGAATTAACTTGTTTCATACCTCTCTCGAAGAAGGGCAATCCCTTAGAGCATGAATTGTAGTTTCCATTGTCATTTTACAGTTAAGACAAGTCGAATCATTTGAGAGGCCTTCTTTTTGATTCTTATGATCAATTCAAGATAGATAGATAGATAGATAGAGAGAGAGAGAGAGAGAGAGAGAGAGAGAGAGAGAGAGAGAGCTGTAAGTAAACTTTTTAGAAGGAATTGATGTTATAAAGATAAGAGCACGAGCTGATCACGTCGGCGACTAGTAGATTGTTATTAAGGAGTCATGAGCACATTGCCAAATGAAAGTTTTTACTTAAAGACTATAAAATTGCATGGTATCCGTGATCGCAAGCACCAGTAACATGTATGTTGATTAAGACTAAACTTTCCATTTGGCGATACTCTCCATATTACGTGGTCTTCCTCAACTTGAGAGTTTGATGGGCATAACACTGCTAATCGGAATAACCCTCTCGAGAAAGCAAAGTTTGTAGTAAGGACCAATTTCATGTTCCATCTTTTGTTGTGAAGTTTGTCAGCAGCATCCCAGGCAAGTGATCAGGATTAAGAGCAGTTTTAGGGGCCTAAGATTCATGAGTAATTGATTGTTCCATAAATTCACCCTTTGACCTGAACCAATACTCCATCTAGTGGCTCTACTATCATCAATCTATATTGCATATATTATTTCACAACCATGAGGCTTCATTGAGGGATCATCATATTTGTGCAAGATTGCTTGTGCCCGAAGCTAGTTCTTTCTTTCAATAAGCCCCCAACATAATTTGGCAATGTATGCATCATTTATCTTCTAAAGACTTCTTACTCTTAACCCTCCACACTGGATAGACTTTGTTAGAGTACGTCACACAGTAGTGCGATTTTCTCTCTATTTATCAATGTGTCCCCATACAAAGCTCCTGTACATACATTCCAACTTATTTGTTGTAGACTTTGGTAGCTTCATGGCTTGCACGATGTAAATTGATAAGAATAATGACACTAATTTAACCGATTATGTCCGCCATCATAAGGGTTATTGCAGCCCAACTAAAGAGTTTGCTCCTTACTTGCTCCACAATCTTATAGTGTGTGGTGCGTGTTGTGCGTCCATGTAGTAGAGGGACTCGTAGATAGCTCCACAAATAATTAATGATCAAGTAGTTGCACATCCTTTGAATTGCCTCCTTTGTCACACTACTAACCTGCTTGGAGAAGTACATCACTATTTTATCATCTTTTACATGTTCACCTGATGCACAACATAATGTACATAGAGCTTCTTCATTATCTCGAGTTGCTCAATTGTAACTTCAATGAAACCTAGGGTCCATTTCTTCCTAGCTTGATTGGCTTTCGTTGTCTTGGTTGCACCTTGGCTTGGATGATATAACTTAGCCTCTCAATGCATAATACGAAAAGATCTGGTGAGAGAGGCCATCCTTGGCGAACATCCCTTTCCATCATGAACATCCCAATTTATTGTCCATTCCAGAGAACTTGGAATGAGGCTGACTTGATACAATTCATGACGGCCACATGTATGCCATCCGAGAGATGAAGGTTTTGGAGTATATATGCAATCAAACACCAAAATAGTGAGTCAAAAGCTTTGTGTAGATTAATTTAATTGCAACATGCTCGTTTCAAGCCTAAAATTGCCTCATGGTATTAGGAGTTCTTATGCCACGATTATATTGTTTTGTATCCTTCTTTCATGGATGAAATTCAATTGGTTCAGCGAAATCCATGATAGGATGAAGCTCTTCAACAGGTTTGCAATAGTCTTAGTCAGTGACAAAACTATTTGACGAAAATCTGCTATAAGATATAAAATATATTTTTAAATTAATTTATATTTATTATTTTAAGAAAATAGTTATGTGCATCTCAGCCCCTCCCAATATTTGGTTTTGATTGTCCCTACTCTTAGTAATAAGCTTGTAGATAGTTCTCAAAGATTATAGGTCGAAACGAGGTGATTCTTTCTACATTCGCCACCTTAGGTATTAGGACTGATAACTCCTTGTGATCGTTCGGGTAGACTCTGTTAGCAATGACGTTCTCCACTAAACATATGACTTGATTTTGAGGATATGCCACTACTTTTGAAAAAAAATATGGGTTGGTAACCTCGGGACCCGGTGGCTCATGGCCTTAAGCGCAAACCAAACTTCCATCTCTATGATGTCATTGTCAAGTTGGGCTAGTACACCCCTTTCTATTGGTGGGAAGCAACCCCTAGGAAGCAAATTAACTTCAATAGTCACTTGGGCTTTGCCGAATATACAAACGTGTTCCTTTAGTATCTTTTCTTCATAACACCATTCTTCATCAGGTAACTTGAGGCTATCTATCTTGACCCATTTACATATGATAATAGCTTTTGTGTGAAAAAAATATGATATTCTTATCTCAAAATTTGATCCAATTCATGCTAGACTTTTAAACCTAGAGAATTTCCTCTTGATTTAACATCAGCTCAACTTCCTCGTTAAGTTTGACCTCCAAGTCTTCTAGAAAAGGATTAGCACCTCACCCTATTGTTTGTTGCATGCCCTCCAAGCACGATATGAGTCTAATCTTCCTTATTTGGATGTCACTGAATTTCTTTCTATTCCAATATGCAATATTGGAAATCTCTTAGACTCTCATTTTTAGGAAGCTCAGATCACAACTGTCTTGCAAGAATCCATTGAATTTCGGATGCATAAACCATGTTGCCTAAAAATGAAAGGAACATTTAGCATGGGTTCCAGTGGCTCATTCAAAGTAAATGGTGATGTTTTTTCTTCTTGAATCGAGACAAAACTCTAACCTACACATTCGGGAATGTAGTACACCAGTTTGAATTAGCAACGACATAGTCTAAGCATATGTAGATCCTCTCATAACATTCCTTCTATCCTCCTTTCCAGTGTGACATATGCTTCTTAGATCAATTAGACTACAAACTTCAAGGCATTGCTGGAAGCATAAGTCATCAACATGATTGAAAGGTGCACCTCCTTGTTGCTCCTTTTATGATAGAATATCATTGAAGTCTCCTATTGCAATTCATGGATCTTGGTTGTTAGCAACGAAAGCTTTCATGTCATTCCATAGCTTGTTGTGCACATTAACATTTGGATGCCTATACTAAGGATATCCATGATTGCGTTTGTTGTCCCCAACTGGCCTTTATTAGGATTTGTTGAGATCTTATAATGTCTTGGGAAAATTGAAATTCTATCCTCTTGCCATAAACACCATATTTCACTAGAAAAAACCCATTGTGTCTAACTTGATATGCTTGAAATTATTGATTATCTTGTCGGCAGTGGCTTCATTAATTATTTGTTCCATAATAGCTACCATATCCACATCATTTATCCCGAGATATTCTCGGAGCACTCTTGTAAATTAAGGTTTCCCCGCACCCTAGAAATTCCACGATTAGAGGTGCATTACAACTAGCGGGAAGTGCTCCTGGTAAAGAGCTTATTTCAGTGACCCAATGCACCATTTTTTTTAGGGTTGAGGTTGATGCCTTCTTACAATAGCAAAATTGATATTGTTGTGTGTCCTGTGAGATTTTTTACGAACCAAAATTTAAGAGGCACTTGAGAAAAATTATCACTAAGGCAATTTTGTACTAGCTGCCTCCAAATAGCTTCTGCCCATTTGCATCCTCTGAGTGCATGCAAGATAGTCTCAAGGTTTCTATAGACATTTTCTACATATATTGGAAGTTGTTATGTTCCTTGTGAATCTCTATTCATTTGTTACTAATATCTCTTGTGCGAATATCCAAAGCTTCCTTTTTATTTCCAAATAATTGACCATAGCTTATCTTTCGGACGCCATATGCAATCAATTGATATGTGGACTTGTGTTGAACATCCCATTTACCTTTAACGATCAAAAGAGTTTATTTCCAAGAGATTGACAGGGAAGGGCGATGCCAGATAGTCTATCAAGTTATTGAGGCCCCAAGAGTAGGCTAAGAAGATTCTAGTTTCATGTGTTGCCACGCAATACCATATAAGAAACTATGGCTTTCCTTTTTATGGTTGCGGCATTTGCACACTCATTTAAAAAGGCACCTCCTCCTGGTCTCCAGTCATCGCTCCAAAAATTTACTTTGTCGCCTCTTGGAAGCTCCCATTTGAATCCTCTTTCTATCGATAACCAAACTCCAATCACTTCAAACTGCTCATCACAGAAGGCTCCGCAGATTGGAGAACAATTGAGCAAACAACTAACTCATTCGTGGTGAATAAAAATATTTTCAGAACAAGAAGACATTGAATATGTTGATACAACAAAATTGTGGTGACTAAACTACAAAGCATCCTCCCATATATCATCATTGGATCACATCAAACTAGCTTCATTAAAGGGCGAAGCATGCACAACAATATTATCATGGTGCAAGAACTTGCACACAATGAGTAAAATGTAAAGTGAAAAATTCTTATATCTCAAAGTTGACTTAGAAAAGGCGTTTGATCATCTTAGATGGAGCTACATACATGACACTTTGCTCATTGTTGGGTTGCAAAACTCAATGACAAAATTAATCATGGAATGCATCACCACTATAATCACAAGTGTCCTCTAGAATGGTGTGCCAATCGAGCAATTCAAACACAACAAAAGAATCCAACAAGGATGTCCATTATCATCTTATATTTTTCATTCTATGTGTGGAAAGACTAGTACACCTAATCAATGCAAAGATAGTATAAAGTTCATGGCTCCCCATGAAAGCTAGTCAGGAAGGCCCTCCCATATCACATTTGTTCTTTACAAATGATATCTTCGTGTTCGTTGAAGCAACCATGTATCAAATGGAAGTCATAAGCACTTTACTCGAGTAGTTCTCCAAAGCGTCGAAACAACAAGTAAACACTCAAAAGACTGTGATGCTTTCTCCATAACTATGGAGAGAGAGAGAGAGAGAGAGAGAGAGACTAGAAATCAAATTATCAGCACAAGCAACTTCCAAGAATGCACAACATTAGGGAAATATCTTGGAGTTACTCTCATGCATGGAAGAGTGAGAAAGCATCACTTTCAACATATCATTGGTTGCATGACATCCAAAATAACAAGGTGTGCGCCTCCACGTTATCACTTGTTGAATGAGCTAGCAACACTAGCTAGTCCAAGCTACAACACAATTCATTAAATTCATATGATGTAGAGAATTAAAATCTCCAAAGGCATATTGCAAAAAATGGAATGGCTATGCCATTCCTACTTATGGGGTCACTCTCAAAACACAAAGAAAATGCATCCTGATGTGTGGAATCAGGTTAATCAACAAAAATATCATGGAGGTTTAAGATTGAAAGACCTTGAAAATCTCAAATGCATCTCTATTTTGAAGATTAAGATTGGGACATCTCACAAACCAACAAGCAGTATGGGTACAAATAATTAGGGGAAAATATTAGAAAGAGTTTGATCTAGGCACCACATTATTGCATACAAGGGGATCTTGACTTTTGAGGTTAGGAGTTGATCATTGTCATCAATTCACATTCCATCTTCTTTACTTAGTTGTGTGATACATATCCTTCTCCTCTTGATGATGGCCTTATTGTGAAAATATTTACAATCTCCGTATTTGAGCCATTGGCATCTGCATTTCTGAAACCAGAGAATTTCTTCCTATATCAGAGTTAGGTCAAGGTCTTTTGATAGTTTGGTATGAAGTTGTAACAAGAATGGGTTTAGTCGATTTTGCAGCCCTCTGTATCACCCCAAAACGTGTGAGGAGTTCATTCTTCCTCTTGATAACATCGACAAAGGTTTGATAATATCGACAAAGGTGTGTGTTCCTATTTCAATCTTGCACAGTCTCCTGAAAATCGTGTATGTTGTGCATGAAATTCTTCTGTGTTGACCATGAATGTTTTGGAAGTCAATATGAGAGTGCCATGCGGCTAAATAGCAGAAAGGCCTTTTATTTTCTGATATCAAGAGGTATCTCGTGGAGATGAGGAAAGGGTGGTGAAATAATTAACCTTTGGCCAAAAATTTAACTTCATCTTCTGAAAATGTATTTTTCCGATTGATGTTACAAATCGCTTTGTCTAGTCTTTCAATGAGCCATGTTCCATTGTGTGTTGCTCCATACCATCGCCCATGTCTAATAGCTCACATTTATCTATTGTCTCTCGAAGTTCAGCCATTGATGAATAGTTTATAGGAGCTACTTCCACCTTCTTAATTTCATCTATAATCTCATTGAAGTCCCCAGTTAGCATCCAGGGTAGAGATGCATGGGTATCAGAAATGTAGATTAGGTGGTCCTATGCTCTTGTTTATTGGCAACCTATGTGCTTCGGTAGATCGCCAACAATAGCCAATGTTAGGCTCCACAACTTATTTTGCAATTCTAGCTTGGGGGTTCTTATCAAGGATTAAAAATAGTCAAATTCCTCTAAGAGAAGACACATGTTTCAATTTTTTTCCGCCTTGAAAGTCATTGAATCTTTTGCAAACTTGATCTGCAGAAAGCTCACTCATCCTGGGTTCCAAAACGATCCATATGTCCATATGCTTTTTTTTTTAAATATTCTTTCATGGTTCTTGTGAAGCTATGATGTGCAGCACCACGATAGTTCCAACTTATTAAATGCATTAAAATTATTAAAATGCTTGGGTTCTTAATAACTCTTGTAAATATCTCGGGCAGCCCATGTTTCCTTATTCCTACCATTCAAGTGATCCTTGTTAGGGGTGGATGTGGAGGTGACTCCTTTCCACTTAATCTGGTCCTCTGAATCCTGCTCCTAAGCGTCTTCAAAAGTGACATCATGTGGATCCATTGAAGCTTTAGTCATGTTCAGGTTCGGATTTGTTGAGCCTTTCATGGCAATTGGTGGTTCAATATGTGGGCCCTTGTTTGTCCATTCTAGATGTGTTATGGGTCACGTGATTGATGGTTGAGTGGGTGGTTTGCATGAGCGAAGATCGAGGAGGCTGCATGATGTGGACAATTGGAATCTTCTAAACCTCGTCCTTCAAATGTCTTATGTGCATTTACGACCTCTCGGTCTCCAGCTTTGTATGAGAAAGCTTTTGTGATGTCTACAAGCATCTTGTCTTTGAGAGGGTGCATTTGGCTTTTGGATGACTTTTGCCTCGATCCCTCCCTTTTCTTTAAAGTGTTGTTGCTGAATTCCAACGAAACCCTTTACAATGTCTGTGTCATACCAATAGCCATTACATACTTCCTACAAGTTGTTATCAACGTCAGGTCCTTGCCTCGTATCCAGAGAGCCAATTGTTGCACTCAACTTCGTTTGGTTGCCTTCTCCAACATCGCGGTTACTTGACAGTCTTCCTTACTCTTTGGAGAAATTTTCTGGAACATTAGTCGTCCCTGTTAGCCCAAGCATTTGTCCTTAAAATGGCCGACTCTGTCGCATCTAAAACACAACGTCATGACTCCTTAAAATTCTACTGTGTATTTCCCATCTTGAATCTCCATAGTTGGAATAATTGACTCATCTAGACCCAACTCCACGTGGAGACGAGCGAAGCTCCTATGTGAACCGACCGCCTTAGAGTTTGTGGTCCACTCACATACTGAGAGGAAATGCCCTAAGATTGCACAAGGGCAGCTGGGTGAGTGCCTAAGAGCCCGATTTCCTCATCCCTCCTATCTGGTTGGCAGTTTGGTCCGTGCTAGACAACATCAAAGAAGAGCCTCCTACTCGACCAAGGTATCGGCCCCACCAAGTTGCCCTTGGCCTGGTTAGAGGATTGGATATCTTCATTCCTGGCTTTTGGGGGAACGTGGGAGATACCTTCTTGTTGTTATGCCTTGTGCATGCAAGGATGACAGGGATTCGCCTGAGGTTGAAGAAGATGGTCGTAGGAAGGTGGTAGAAGGGTTTCATCAGGGAGGTGCTGAAGATAGGGCGATACTCCCACGGTGCGTACAATTTGATTTGGAACAAAACGTCATCTCATTTACTTTACTGTGAAAGAACTGCGCAACATAACACACCAAGAATAATTTTATACTGAAAGGGCAAAAGGGAGCTCAAAAGATAGTAATTATTCAAGTTAATACAAACTTGGTGAAGAAATTGGAAAAGGGTCTCGATTCTGGTACTCATGCATAACCCAAAAATTTAAGACTAATCTTCTAACAAAAAAAACTAAGCCTAATCCATTCCAATTGAACGAGGACAAAAGGCTCGTGGTTTGCTTAAATGTCATATCCCATCTCCCTATCGCATACCATCATCTTTTCCTCTTTCCTCCAGCAGGCCCTCGAGACCCCTTCACTCCACCAGACCCTTTCTCAGTAGCCGAAGAACGTCTTGATTTACTAGCAGAGTTCTTTGCATTCGACGGTGCATCACTTTTGAGATCAAGTTGCACTTGAATTCCTGGTTGAACATAAATATATAAATAATCATTTGATGATAAATAAAAATACTGACCAAACAAATGACAAACAAAATCTTCACAAATATATTAAACCTTTCGATTTGTTGCTCAGGAGATCAAGTTTTGGCTTTGCCTCGTCATCATTTCCAAGTTCATCTGGACCGGAACAAGGAAATAGTCATCCAGTTATTAAAATGGACAAAACTGTCAAGCATTGATATCGATAGCAGGCAAAATATTTGAGACACTCAAACAACCAGATTAATGTAAAACTTAGAAGAGAAGAAACAACTAAATACACATTCCCAACTGAAATGAATGTACATCGTTACTCTAATAATCAAATGAAAGAAAAATAAAAAAAGCATTGCTTAAAACACTTCATTTAAATTCCAAATTACAACAAGCTGAACATCAGGCATAGAACACTTACCAGTCTCTTCTGAATCAGACAGCTCTTCGTCTCCGCCTTTTAAGGCATCACCATTTTCTTCGCCTAAACCATTCTCTGCTGGTTCCAAAATAGCTGCTATTCTTTTCTTTGGAGCCTTCTTCAAGCCAGGAAGAGTGATCATGTCAGCAGCTCTTACAACACGAGAACTGCTTCCTTGCTTATATGCCTTGGTCAATGCAGCTTTAACTGCAGGTTGAATGCCATCCGTGGGGTTCGGGTGACCCTAACAATTTACCACAAACATAAAAAAATTGTTGATTGTCTTTTTGGTCCTATAGCTAAATCTATAACACATTGTTTCTTCAAGGTTATTGTCGCTATATAGCAACATTTTGTCTCATACACCACTAGCAATAAATATGGATAATAAAGAACTACAAGACCAGATTGACATAAAAAAATTACAAATAGTAAAACATAATATATTCTCAAGGAAAAAACGGGTGACCTTATTGCCACTCCCAAATCTTTATGCCATATTTTTTAATATTTTACCCTTTTACCTTTTTTTATTCAATAAAAGGATAACAAAGAGAAAATGGATCAACGTCTAGACATATGCTAATTCCCTCTGGTCACCAACAGCTGATAATGACTATTTATTTTTCCTCAAACCCACTGTCGCATGCATGACGGTTTCCACTATTCAAAAGATCGACACCAAAAACATCTTCGCCTATTATATTTATGTTGTGCTTAAAATATCTTACTATGTATTTTCTTTGGTTCAATCAAACAACAATCTTTGTATTTTTATTTTGAGCTTTTATTTGTGTAGAAAAATATATATTGGATGTTCTATTAATTTGTAATATGATAATTACAAAAAATAACCATATGTTTGACCTATTTTTTACATTATGATTATTGTTATATCTTTAATTACTTCATTTGATTGCTATGGTTGAGCAAATCTTAAACACTAAATAAAATTTAATCATAAACTCACTGCGATTTATTTATAATATTTAACTAAAATCATATTAGAAATTATATATAATTAAAAGGGTTGTAAAAATATAATAACAATTATGAAATGATAATATTCTAATAATTTTTTTCTTTATTTATAATATTTAACCTAAATCACATTATAATGTTTTCCAATCATCTAAAATTTTTTAAATAACTAATAAAAAAATAGCATAGTAAGAATTGTTTTATATTATATAAAATGATAATATTATAATAAATCTCAGGTCAAAATAGCCATTACATAATTGAAAATATTGTAATTATAACAGCCATTATAATATTATGCATTAAAGTTTTCCAACAATAAATTTATAAAAAAAGTTAATAGTACATAATATTATTATATAGTTAAATGTTGTTTGCATAATAAAAATCATTATAATAATATAGACTATTAAGAATATAAATATAGTGATGCTCTTCCTATCATCTACCCCATCTAATTTACATGATTTCAGACCAAGAGGTCCCGAAATCAAATCTCAACAAAGCTCGTATTAAAAATCAGGTTCACTGGCTTAGTGTTTCACATGTTGATTTTTGCGCTAAACCAAAGTTATTAGTGACTGATACGTGAGGAAGAGTATTAAGTATATAAATATAAAGATGTTCTTTCTATCTGCTTAAACTTCTTAAATTATTAATAGCACATATGATTCAACATAAACGAAATATCGTAGAAGTGGAACTTAATGATGATATGAGATGCAATATTGCAATAAATGATGCGAGAGTATGAAGGGTGGAAGAACACAAATGAGGGAGAAAAAAATAAAAAATGAGGTGCAAGCTCACACAATGGTGGGTGGGAGAAAAGATAAGAAAATAGAGGTGAAAGTTCATAAAATTTTGACACTGTATTGAACTTAAAACATAGTGAAATATGTGGTTCAAAATGTCATTCAAACACTAATTTATATAGATATATATATATATTTTAGAAGGTTACTAATTTATATATTTTTACAATCACCTCATTCACAATTCCAAAGCTTTTATGTGGCATCCAAACAGGTTTCTAGTGGAAAAAGGAAAAAAAGAGAACCATTCACTAAATAGCATTTGTCAACTTTTTTTTATTTAGGGAAGGGTTATATGGCTGTCATTGTTTTTAGTATAAAAAAAAATAACGTCAAATTGGGTAGAAAGAGTGTAATTAGATTTTCGGAGTGGCAATAAGGGCACAAAACAAATTGTGATACACAACATAATCAACGTAGACCATAAACAATCATTAATGATATACATAGTCTTCCATACCTTGAATTTGGATAGCTCCACTATTGTGTCAAAGTCCTCCATACTTAAAGAATAAGTGTCCATGAACTCTACAACCTTTTGAACAGAAACATCCTTGGGCATCACGCGAAGCGGGACAGTTAACTGCTTCAAGAGAGGAGTGAGGTAATCTGTGCGCAAAGTCTCCCTGTTGGTTATAGAAATTTAATAAGAGAGCCTGATTAAGAAGAAAGGATGCTGTAAATAGTATCTTACATCCAGAAAAAAATATTAGGATTGATGTCACAAAACCAGTAACAATTAGGTGATAAGCGGTAAGCCCAAATTAACTAATACAAGTGGTTGGAGCAAATAACTAAGAAAGCTGATACAATGGACTTTATCATCATCTTCATTAAGCACATACATGTAGGAATAACATCAATAAGAGATATCGGTCACAATCACCACTGTGCAAAAAACAAGATGTAGGTTGTTAACCACACAACAACTTTAGTACGACATTTATAGGTTACTCCATTAAATTTCAATGCAGAAATATAGAATATGATATAGGATAAACCTGAGTTTGATTTAGTTTAGAATTTTATCTAAATGTTGTTAATTTTCAACTTTTACTTTTTTTTGGTTATCTACCCTTTTTGTCTGCTTTCAACCATCAACCTCTTTTGTGGATCACCCAAAAGTTGTAATTTCCTGCACTATCTTCCTTTTCTTGGCATTAATATTAGACATCGCACTATGCAAGCCACATGCTCTCCTATTTCGTCGGCTTTGTCCTAGTCAATATTCTCTGTCTCCTCACCTTCCTCTTCATTTGAGTCATGAGTCTCGCCCTGGGTATAATTTATGGCAGGCCATTGACGGCATTCATTGGATCAATGCCCGTGTTGACAACAATGGAAGCAGACAATAGGATCTGTTTTATTATATGGATTTCCAGTTCTCTGTGTGGCAGAAGATTTTTTGGAATTCCTACCTGTGTACTATCTGAAAGTGTTTTTGAGGTAGTTGGTATTGAATCTTTTGTAACAGATCTGACTTACTGATTCAAATTGTTCATAGATCTTTGTTGTGCTGACTTTTGTGTTGTACTAAAGTTCACTCATTGTGCAATTTGTCGTTCTACCCGTTCAGCTAGTGAGATTGTCTCTGAATCTTGGACTAAAAAACCGTCCGTATTCTCCATTCTCTATGCTTTGTCCGCTTCCTTCTTAGCCAGTGAAAATGTGAAAGTATCCTATAAGTAAGTCCCAAACCAACCATCCTAACTTAAAAGCTGCGCATGGGAATAACGCGACCATGCATACCCAATTGTACGAATACCAAGATTCTAGAACTATTCATTCAGATGGAAGACCTCTAGTTAAAACATAAGTAATTAATTGGAATTAGGCGACGCTATTCCACTCTTGTTGGAACTGAGTGGTTGAGGTGTGAGGTAGGGGCTCCGCGGGCAATCAAACCTACGAGGAGAAAGAGGGGGTGTTCACATCTCCATCCAAATAGAAAGA
>LTAE01005245.1:0-29160 GCA_001647135.1 Pontederia paniculata
CCGCTGCACACTTATGATTCTTCACGATATATATTACGTGTGCAGTGGTCGTCCATTCCTTCAGCTCAGGTCGATCGCTGTACTGAACTTGTCTATGTCCTGTTACAGAAATCAGCTCAAAGAAGTTCATCAGTACAAACTGAGTTCACTTACAAATTTGTGATCATTCAAAACATTCTTGGGATCCTAGATTCAACACATTCTGCAAGCAGAGCGGTACTCCGAAGCATGCAGCAATTCGGAAGATGGACTTGCAGTTCACCGGCTCAAATGGCAGCCCTTGGAGTTATATCCATGTAGGAGCTGTGGAGATTTGATCATCGAAGGGATTGAAAAAGGGCTTTGCTTGTGAAACATTTAGGAAGTGCCCTTTGATGTTCCATGGACTTTGGGTGAGTACCTGCAAACGATCAGCCGGGTTATAAAAAATAAACATGAAATGGAAATTTCCAAGCTCCACAATCTGCATCGGTGCCGTAAGATGCCAGAGAAGGGATAGATCCGTTCTGAGAGCTTCTAGTGTGACGATGTTGCCAATGATACGCCCGATGAGGCACCGCTTCAGATCCTTCGACCGCTGCGCAACTTCTTCCTCTGGGATTGCTACTTCATCCGTAATAACTTCTCGAATAGCACGGAGCTGGCTTGGAGGGATCTAAGGACGGGGAGGGCGGCTTTGGTTCCGCACTACACCTGCCCAAGATGGATTTGTGGAGGTTTTCACTATGGAGGTTTTCACTATGAAGGTATTAGATAAAGGCTGGCATTTTGATGTGGTGGAAGGACGGAGATGGCAAGGGGGAAGAGGAGGCAATTGGGGCTTTGGGGGTTCCGGGGGTTCCTCCTCCTCCATGTTTCCGACTATTAGAAAGTAGAAACCACAAATATAATGTATGTCCATTAAAACAAAATATATTTTATATATTAAAAAAAATTGCTAGGTATATAACAGTGTCATGTCTAGTCAGGATAGTGTGCTCATCAAATTTGTGACATGCTCATTTTTTAACTTTAATACACTGTTAAACTTCTTATTGGTGACGTCATATGAAATCTCTTTTTTTTATTTTACGCCGCAAGTTCTTCAAAATCTACAGGGTATTTTAACACAATATGATCTCTTATAATTTGCTAAGTTTTATCTTTTACGAAAAATGAATTCTACTAGCTAGTGTATTATTATTATTATTATTATTATTATTATTATTATTATTATTATTATTATTATTATTATTATTATTATTATTATTATTATTATTATTATTATTATTATTATTATTATTATTATTATTATTATTATTATTATTATTATTATTATTATTAAATGTATAATATTTAATTACAAGTTAATAAATTCTTCTTCACATGCGTTATTCATCTCAAGTAATTTTAATACACAACAATAATTATTCTGAAAATCAATTAACATAATGGTATTTTCTACGAACACATGTTAAAAATAGAGAATAGCTAATAAATATTTTATACACAAATAAAAATTGGGGAAAAAATACACTTTGAATTAGCCAAAGAAAATGCAAAGCAATGTTTTTTTTTTAGAAATTGCGTCATTTTTTAATATCTTGGGAGTGGTGACAATGTCATCTTTTGTGAATACCAATGTTATATAGTTTACAATTTTTAATCATTTTCTATTAATGAGTTTTAGGCCAATGTTTTTTGTACTTTCAGATCATCCCGGACGGTAACCAAGCTAGAGATAATAATTAGGGGGAGTCAACATCTAAAAATATATATACTTATAAAAAAATCTTCTGCTAATACCTATATTATCTTATAATTTAAAAATAATTCAACGTACCTACTAAGCACTTGATGCTTAATAAAAATATTGAGCACATCATAATTCTCTAATGCATAATCAATAATTAATTTTATAAATTATGATTATTTATTAATTTTACGATCAATCATTAATTTTGCATTAGAGGCAATGATGTGCTCAACATTTCTATTAAGCTTAGTAGGTATATTAAACACCTTAAAAATTGATTTTTGGAAAGATTCTTAAAGGAAAAAAAAACATTAGACCTTTCGGGTGTTTTTTTTTTCAAAATAAAAAAATTATCTATTTTGTCTATATTTTTATTGATTTTATATTTATAATAATAACAAATAATATTTTATGTTTTAGTATCATCATTTACATATTCTATACTTTTTTAGCATATAATTTATATCTTTATCAAGTAATTTCACGTACATTTTTTTCGACAGTATTTCATGTATATTAAAAGACATTCAAAATATATGTTTTTATGAATTAAGTAGATTTTCATCCAGCTCCTTTTCTCACGGCAACCATTTCCTATTTCAATCCATTATATATAATATATATATATATATATATATATATGCTTACGATTTGCTTCTCATAAAAAAGTATTCTACAGATTTCAACGAGGGACACTATTAACTACTAATAGAATTAATATATTAAATATTAACAGCTGACTTCCTTATTTCAGCTCATGAGCAACTTAAATAACACCTAATCATACATTTATACTGAAAACCAATAAAGATAAAAAGAAAAAGAAAAAGAAAAAGAAAAGTGAACTTCCTTTGGGCAATTTATTAAGGTTAAAATTGATGAATCTTTCAATTGGTTAAGGTGTATATATAATAAACCTAGTCTTGCTTACTTTATTTCACTTAGATATAAAGGGTATAGATTAAGAATAAATTAGAAAACCATGTCACAGTTATAAAACTCCAATTCTTAACAAGATCATTCGCCGATGTCATGTTTCTCTTAAAACTTTGTCTTTCAGTGACCACGCACAAGCAATAATGGTGTGGGGGGAGTTTGAAGATGGCTGCCTGGCCGATGGCGGGAGGCAGGCAGCATCACCTGTTCCAAAAGTTGGGGAGGTGGTAGTTTTATCTACGACACGTACTAAATACCATGTTGTCACCATTTAATGCCTGGCGAATAGTACATAAAATAAGTGATTCATTTAAGTGATAATTAAACATGTTAACTTGAAATAAGAATAATGAATTTTGTAATTACATATGACAAACTGACTCTTCCCTTGAAAGTAAGTTCATATTATATATATAATATTGTGAAAATACATCAAATAAGTTTTTATTTCTTCTTATTGTATCAAATATACGTAAACACCCTGTGAACTCAAAGTTTCATCGTTAAATTTTAAATATGTGATTATACCATTCACTTTCATAAAATATAATTTAATAAAATAAAAGATTTCTAGAAAAAAATATACTAATATATTTTAGTTTAAAATTTGAGTTCACATAGTTCATGAATAATTTATGAATTCACATAAGAATTTAATCATACTTATCACATTGTCATAGAGATGGACAAAAGATCAGACCGAGCACGTATGACCCCTTTGGATGGCTTAGCACAGGTCCGATCAGCATGAACCTGACGTGGTCGATCAATTATTTTAGTATATAAAATATAATCTTTTTTATTGACATGCATTATTTAAAAAAAAATGGTAGTGAATGAGCCCACCTATATTTTTAACTTGAGTTCAAATTCCTCTTCCAATCTATTTTTTCTAATTTAACGTATATAATAAATACACTTTAACATATCTTCTTATAATTTATTAGTTTATGATATTATTATATTAAATACTATAATGATATGAAATATAAACTTTATTATATATAAAATTGGGATTTAAAAAGTAAAAATTCAAAAAAGAAATAGTGGTATAACACGTCACGACATAATTTTTTGGATATGACACTGGCACGAGTACGATCACACACAAGTTGAACGACACCCACTAATTTTCATCTCTACATTGTTGTTAATATTATTCTCTTTAAATGACCATACATTGGTAATATATGTTCAATTGAGTGTCTCGTTCATAAAAAAGTGGATATAGAAGCGTCACACTGAAGTATATTTATGGGAGATGGATAAATTATCTCCATCTACAATCTTGTTTCTTATCCCTTTGTGTGTAGCATCCCCATCATATTTCAACGTATACAATAACCCAATCGACGATATTAAATATGGAGATAAGTACAAAATGATCAGTTGTACAAATTTTGTGCATAATTTATATTAATTTTACATTCACAATGTCACGCCCCAAATCCGTCGACCGGGATGCGACAAGGGATATCACGATATTTCACTAATTGTAAATTCAAACTACAAGAATCAACGCTCGAAATAAAAATGAACTCTTGAATTTGTCATCATCTTTGTTAAAAATCTATCGGCGCGTCATGTATATAAAGTTATATGGGCCAAATTCGAATCAAATCAAAATTATAACGATAAAATAACAAATGTAAATGGGTCAGGTGCCCGTAACAGAAGTCCACAATACTCCAACACAAATAACGAGGATATATGCACAAAAGTTAAAAAAAATGGGCTAAATTCTATGTAAATGATTACAAAGTAAAGAATGTATGTATCGCTCACCCTCTTCTACTCTCACGCACATCCTAATGTATTTTTTCACTTATTGTGCCATGTGAGCATGTAAAGTATTCATTAATCTTCGAGGAGTACCTCCTCCTCTGCTTATAAAATAATATAAATAGAGAGGTGAGCATAAAGAGCTTTATGAGAAATAAAATTGCATAAATCATAAAACCATCTAAAAATAAATCCAACGCTAATCACATCTTATATTCCAATATCAATACCGAACATAAATTTATATCATATATAACTAATTTTATAGAAAAGTAACTTGCAAATCATATGCAAAGTGAAATATGCTATGCATTATATTTATATGTCATGACACCACCTCGTCAATTAAGAGTAAGTCACTATGTCCTACCTGAGAGCTCCAACAGCCCGCGTAGTTTATGCTCTGTGCCTATCCAAAGGACCTATCTCATCTACAAGAGGTTCGACGGCTCTCATAGCGCGAATATGTGCCCGTCCAAAGGTCTCATCCATCTCCATAATCACACATCCACATCATCCTCCCTAATAAATCAAAAAATCCGCATGAAATTGTAGGTCGTGCTCACAAATGAATCTCTCATCACCATAATCCATCGTAAGTATATCACCTCACTTCCAGGCGAGTTATCTCCTCGCTCTCACTCGAACCACCATGCATGCTCTAGTGCAAATGCATGATGATGTCATGATACATTTAAAATATTAATTCATATTTAACAAAATAGATTTTCACACAAGATTTATAACTGAAATGTAACCATACATCTGGAAACAAAATTCGTGATAAGATAATAACATCATAGCATATGAATCTAGAAAATCATATAATAGAATTCGTGAAAATATCGAAAAAATTGAATTTTACTTATCATGACAATAATTCAACAGACAATCACATCATTAATTAACATAATTAATTATGTATGGTTATATAATTTTAGGATTATTTTGTTTACCCCCCTCGAACTATCGCGATTTAAGATATATCCCTAAATTATAAAATCGGACATACGTCGGTCTAAACTTTCCTCAATTGGCCAATTTCATCCACCAATCTATTTTTTTATTTTTTAAATTATTTTTTTATTTATTAAATTACTATTTTACCCTCAAACAATACCCTCTCCCTTTCTCTCTCTCTTTCTCTTGTCTCTCTACTCTCTCCTCTCCTCTTTCTCTTTTTTTCTCTCTCTCTCTCGCCTGCGCCCACTATCATCGTAGATGAGGTGGTGTTGATAAGGGAGAAGAGAGTGCGATTCGTAGATATAACAATACCAGAGATGTTGGCGACGGGCGTGGCGGCGTCGTTTGGCAGTGTGCCCGTTGGATCCGCATAGGCCGGAGACATGTGGTCCAAGCACTGGGACAACATAACCTTCTATCAGCTCCAAAAGGTAATCGATGATGTGATCGTTAGATTGCGTTGGTCATTTCTCCCATTTCGTGGAAGCTCGCCTACGCGCGCAGGTGAGCTTGCATGATTGCCTACGCTCCCAAGCGAGCTTGCGAGCTCGCTTGCGCCTTGCTCACCTGCACGCGCAGGCGAGAGAGAGAGAGGTGGAGCGCGTAGAGAGAGAGAGAGAGAGGTGGAGCGCGCAGAGAGAGAGAGGTGGAGCGCAGAGAGAGAGAGAGTGAGAGAGAGAGAGAGGGGGGGAAGTGAGTGTTGTTTTTAAAGACAAGTAAAATTTTAATAAATTAAAATAATTTTAAAAAATAGGAAACTGGTCTGCTGAATGAGATTAGTCAATCGAAAAAAGTTTCGACCTATGTATGTCTGATTTTATAGTTTAGGGATAGATATAAAATTTTATGATAGTTCGAGGGGGATAAATGAAAATAACCCTATAATTTTATGGAAATCCACTCACCTAAGCTATGTCCGAGGTAGTCTACGATTGGAGAACCAATGTGAGTGTAAGTGAAATCAGCAGTTTTCCTACTCCTACGGGGTAGTCTTCACCGATAATGGCGCAAGTCAAAATCAACAATAGTGATCTTTGATGTCGATAATGGCTTCGCTATGTCGTAATAGAATCAACACGACAATAGAGATGTGCGCTCCACTCTCAATTCATCTGTTCCAGCTCCAGTGATGCGCAGACTCGAATTTCAGAGTTGTCATTGTATCCGGATGAAATCAGATTTCATAGTATCTCAAACCTGAAATTGGCGAGTGCATTCTCACCTTGAATCAATCAATCAATCTGAATAACAGTGCCAACAAAACGCTGTGACAGACGTTGAACAAAAAATTCGACGAGAAACGTAGCACCACATTATAATGTGCTTGAAATCTTAACGAAATCAATCATAAAACTCTTGCTTACAACTATACTAACTCACCATCAAAAGATGCGAAGAACCGCATTGTGCACTTACGGATTCCCCTCTTATGCGTCAGCATCATCAGCTTGGGAGCAAACTCAGCTCGTTTGTCGAGATCCCCTAAATCATGTATCATTCTCTTCGCCTTGCTGCGAAAATCATAGCCGTACTCTTCGATGGTCGATAACGGCTGGAAACGGCGACATCAAAACTCCCCTAGCATGAGACAAGGATATGGAGGCACCAACGGAGAGAATGGAAAGAGGAAAAAGAAAAGGGTCGACCCCTTATATAACTCTAGTGCCACGTATCGAGCATCGGATAGCTGGATCGAATTTATAGTTTTTTTTTATTATTTCAGTATTATAAAAGGGCATAATTGCCCTCATAGTTTGAAAAAATTACTATGCATGCCAGTGGGCTTTATACCGTTTTGGGCATGGGCTTACGCAAAAGCCCACACAATGTTCAAAATACAGTTGATGAGGTCAACTAAGGGCGTGTTTCTAGTTGCAGTTATTTAGCATCGGTCTCATATTTATCCGTTATTCGGTGTTGAGTTTAATACCGCATTTGATTGATCGATTTATTTATTTATTTATTTATTTATTTATTTATTTATTTATTTATTTATTTGTGAAGAATACCTGCCACCAATGTTGTGATATTATACATGTATGATAAAGGTAGTTCTCAAATCGCATGAAGCTTTGTATCATTGGCGTATGGGTGAGTTTTTTTAATGTTCTGTCAAAAGTAAAAAAAAAATCAATTTTATTAATTAATAGGATAAATGGATACCACAAACATGTGATGCTACGAAATCCTTTTCGAGTCAAAATAATTTATTCTTCAAAACATGGGCAGTGTAAATATAATTGTTTCAAGTCTCCCAAGAGAAGGTTTATTAGATTAGGAAAAAAATAAGCACACTAAGATGTAATTACTTTTATGAGCTCGAAATTAAACAAAATATTAATATAAAAATGATGTTATACACATAATAATATCAATTTAGTAACAAAAGATAAAGATTAGGGATCGAGTACAAATGGTGCCTACCATACGGCATCATATGTTTAACCATGGCTACGCATTTCCTAACAAAAGGATTAAATAAAATGAAGAGTTTCAAAAGAAAAAAATGAAGTGCATGTAAACCAGTCCAATATCCATGCAATTAAGCCCTCAAATGCATTCTAGCATAAACAATCCAAACCCACGGCCTAAAATAGCTTCGAGTTGCTAACTTTTGATATGGCCCAGTGTGGATCGGGCCGCCTACGCTTGGCTATCAATGATAACTTTTAAATATTTTTTTGACATTAAAATGTTAAAACCATTATTATCTAATTTAATTGTTGCTATAAGGTGTTTTTTTTTCAGTTGGTGACTCATAACCTCAGTATTTAAGAAGCTACACTGATCATTTAGTCCCATCGATACTATTTTATATATCTGAAATAATAGCTTTTGCAAGATATAATGCTGTATTGATAAATCCTTACTCTTGATGTTGTTAAATGAGTTGTTCAAATATCTTTAATTATAATATGAGATGCACTAATTATATGAAACTTATTTCCCGTGATAGTTATTTAAAATTGTCAATTATTATTGTAATGAGCTCAAATGATCGTTCAGAATATTGACCGGCTGGTTTTTTGGTTTCCTTCAAGCGATTTTATAGCCATGAGAATAATGTCAAGTAGTTTTCCGGACCCAAAAAGTGACACTCATGCAAAAAGCAATAGCTACTTTTCGTCCTAAATAATAATAATAATAATAATAATAATAATAATAATAATAATAATAATAATAATAATAATAATAATAATAAATGGATTAATATGTTATCTATTTTTTAATTGTTATTATAATTTTCAAAATAATAATAATAATAATAAATAAATAAAAATAAATGGATTAATATGTTATCTATTTTTAATTGTTATTATAATTTTCAAAAAAATATTTTGATTAATCTATCATCTCGAATAGTACAAGTAATGCTCCCTCTCCGCCAAAACATAATGCATTGGGTTTAAATGGATTGGAGATTGAGACCTTTTTAATAGAGAAGAATACTTATCTTTCAGGAACGAAATAATACATTATTTTCAGGTTTTCATTTTATGATGTTGGTAGGACCATATATTTTATTTGGTTAAAAAATATTAGAATAATTTTCTTTTGTTTTCACTTGCATGGGAAAATATGTAACGAATAATATTGTCAAGTTCAAGAGTAAAATAAACTTATTTTCTTCGTAAATTCATAGGATTTATGTTTCAAATAAATTTAATTATAAAATAATTAATACACATAAAAAATGAAATTATACACCCATTTAAGATCTATAAATATTAAAACAACTAATATATTATTTATATGTATGAAATAATCAATATAGGTACTATTACAAAATATTGCCCAGCTAAAGATAATTGCAAACTATAAGCTAAAAAAATAAAATATAAAAATGCACTAAAGTTAGTGCAATAAAATTTTTGTTCTTAAAAAATTATAAATACCTCATTTGTATACTTCCTTTTTAATAATTAATAGGCTGGTTAACTAAATTTTAATATTTATATATTTTCTTATACAAATTGATAAGGTATACATATTTATATAGAATCGTACAAAATCGTATAAAATTATATATATATATATATGTACTACAAAAGTCTATAAAATTCATAAAAATATTTTTTTTTATAAGTAAATAGAAACTTCTATTTTATATTAGATTTCACATCGAATTGATTCATTTTATCTATGTACAGGGAATCGACTCTAGAGTTTGAAAAAATGAGCAATAAATACTCTCTTATTTCTAGAAATGATAATCTAAATATAATATTTTGTATATCTTTGACATTATATTTATTGTTGAATCAAATTTATTTTTTTAAGATATAATTATTTGAATAATTTTGTTGCTTGTTCGATAAAATATTGATTGAAAGTAGTAAACTTTATTATCACTACAACCTTATCAATCGGAAATTTATTTAAATATTTTAATTTGAATATCATTAGCCAAATATAATAAGAGTTATGCTCCTTAGTGAAAAGAAAAAAACTATGCAACTTTGTGCAGCTACCGTGTCATATGTTAAAAAAAATTAGAGCTATCCAACTTTTGTATTTTTATAGAGTCCAAATGCAACTTAAATTAAATATTACTGAATCGTTTGATAAGTTTACGGTGTCTTCAATATTTTAAAAATATAAGAGCACTCAATGTATATTTCTTACCCATCCAATACATACTTTTCCATTTCCTATGCAGGTGAAACTATAAAAAAAATACATCAAATTATTATTAAAATATATATTATTTGCACCATCATACCTTATATATGGTGACACTATTGTCACTTTAAAAAATATTATTGTTACTCCTCAATATTAGCTACGGAAAATTATATTCTTGTCTAAGAAATCTGAGAATAATATTTTTTAAAGTGGCAATAGAGACACTCATGTTATAACGCAAAAGATGCAATAATATTATTGTTACTCCTCCATATTAGCTATGGAAAACTTTATTCTTGTATAATCAATTAGAATGAGAATAATATTTTTTAAAGTGGCGATAGAGACACTCGTGTTATAATGCAAAAAGATGCAATGAGCTGAGTTTTAGTACAATGAATTAGTATCTTATTTTTTAATGGTGTAACTTGATTGTCATATATGTCTAATTTTTTGGAATAGTGTTAATTAATAAGAGTAATATCACTTCTGTTACTTTAGTCAGATAGATTGATCGATAAAAATAATCATTTTTAACATTAAAAAGAAAATGATAAAACATATATGGAGCACAAAATTATATTGGGTTTTAAAAAAAGATTAATGGTCTAGATCTATGTTGCATATAAATGTGCTGCAAATTTACTGTAGAAATAGTGAGAAACTCTTTTTTAAAAAAAAATCTTTTGATGGGTGTTAGAATTTTTTTAATTTTTTATATTTATCATAAATTTAATATTCTACATTTGAAGAGCTAAATAATATGTTCCATTGAACTTTTTTTTAATACTCTGTTTGTCTAAACCCTATGCAGTTACTAGTTTCATTAATGGGCAATGAATAATACACATAACTGTAAGATATCATTTTCAGGAGGCTCCTTCCTGATTTATTAGGGAATCGCCAATCTGACTCATTAATTAGTAGTGGACAAGAACTATTTTGCTTTTAGAAAAGAAATTGGGTGTACGTTTGCTTCTGCATTAAGAAAGCAAAAATCCATTTAATGAAAATATTATTTGTTTATCTATATGTATGCACTATCTACAGTATTTATCGTGCTCACATAGTCACATATACACAAGAATATTATATATCCAAATATTTTAATATATTAAAATTTGACTTTATTTAATAACTAAAGATTTTTTTACTTACTATATATAACAAAGAGCCATTAAATATATTTAATAAATGAAAAAAATAGAGGCGATATTAGGTCAAGTCGCTTTTGAGAAAAGAATTTAACCCGGCAAAATAAATAATATCATAGCGGATTGCAGCTAAAAAAGTTAAATCTTATTCAAACACTTGAATTTTGGATCAACAGATTAATTTTTTTCGTGGTTATTTCCACTTTGACTCGAAGTACGATCAATTTTCGCATCTAACTCATTATTTTCACCTGAAGCTAATGAGCATATGAAGTTGTATGGAACGGATCTCTCGCGTCCATTTTCATTATTTTTTAGATGAAATTTTTTAGGCGTTAAAGAATTCATGTCAGCCGTATTTGGTAATTAAAAGCCTTCCAATTTATATATAACAGAAAAAAAAAACAAGTGAGACCCAAGGATTATGATGTTTCCGATTGGATTCCTGATCAAGGGTAAACACAAAAAAAAAAAGCGTGGTTCATCAGTGGTTCACTTAAAATAAAAGGTCTGAACATAACTCCTAGTAGATTATTTATGGATATACATATTTATACATACATACATACATCAGATTTTCAAGTAGGCATATGGAATGCACTCTAAATGACAAAGTACTTACATGTTACTATTTAATTGAATAATATGCTAAAATCATGTTTGTCCTTCACGTCTAGTTTAATATATGAAACACCAAAGAAATATTTACCTTTGAGATTATCCTTCACGATGAGTCTCGTGATCTAGCGCGAGAAGGCAACATCTCCGAGCAGATGAGGAAGTGTATGATGACGAGTCAATAGAGGAAGAAGATCAATCTCATTAAGCAATGAGACAAAGAATGATATCAATCTTAGGATTGTTGCTCGAGAAGGCGATCACGCTGCGAGGAGGCAGTGTCTAGCGGTGAGTCAATAGATCGATCTCAACAAGGCATTGTGAGGTGGTTGAGGTGAGGCAGAAAGATTCATTGTCACTTGAGAAGACTAATCTTGCCATGAAATCTTTGAGCAGAAAGAAGACAAAAGGTTTATTTGTTAGTTAAATCGATCTGGTTCACTTAGGTCGATCTGTCTTTATTAGTCAAAGCACTTTTACATCCATCCTACATTTGATAGCCGATGATTCATGAGGTAAGAAACATCATGCTCCTTCTTTTTAGTAGGGAGCACCTTCAGGATTATTTATTTTGCATGTAAAAACTATCAAAATTAAGGGACCAAACAAGCAAGTAGATTAGTTGGTAGTTGAGGTAGAGTGATAAATAATTATTTCTTACTTAAGAAAATCTTGAGTTTAAATTCTCTATACACAAATTTTCATTGGGAACCTTATATGTTATAACAAAGTGTGTGACCTAGGACGAGATAAACTAGCCAGGGCAAAGCCCCTAAAATTGTAATGGCAATAGAAAAAAAACTATGCACAATCATAAACCTGCATCGAAATAAAGTATGTGCTTAATTTGTTATAACTAATCCAAATACTTTGTAATTATATAAAGTAAGAAAGTATTACCTTGATACGTTAATTATGCATATTTCCAACATAACAAAATGACTAAATATTTTAAATCCTACAACATGGATCCACACTCATTCACTCAATCTGCAATAGATATCTAGGCGTCGATGATCAATATCTATTTTTTGCTTCATTTGTGAATAGAAATTGGCATATCCCCTTGCAATGTGCTATTGATGTTCCTCTTAAAACCAAGATCGGAACTAAAAGAATACTTGTATATTGTTGTAATTCTCCCCTTAAAATTTGTTTAATGCTCTATTAGTTGATCAACCATGTCACTCAATGTCAAATTGATCCTTTTGTATCATTATAGGTTTTGTTTGGATGCAAACTAATGGAGGGATGGGGAGGAAAATGAGAAGAGGAGATGGGAACCGGGGAGTGTTGTGATCTATGTTTGGACAGGAATGAAGAGATACCATGTGAAAGATATCTTTTTATAAAAATGATTTTGTCATAGCACAATAAAGAAAGTCAACTCTAACCATGATAAAAGATAAAATTGTCGACAAATGTCAACCTTTTTTAATTTCACCAATTTGGTGAAATTGACTTTAAGTGGTTTGGAGGGTTCCAAACACTCTTTCCTTATTTAAAAATTTTAACCAAACAAGGGGTGTCCCTCCTAATCTCGTTCCACCTCTCTCGACTCTTCAATTCAAATAAAGTTTTAATATCTAAACACACACACATACGCACACACGCATATGATATCTTTTTCTGATATCAAACGAGAGAAAGAGATATCACACATAAAAAATATATAATTTATAAGGTTCACCTTAATTGTGCTACATTCTTGGACGACAATAAAAAAATATTGATAAGAGAATTACAGAAAGGATTACAATGACTCAAACCAACTCCTAACCTTAACCTATCAAATTTATAGATGCACTATTTTATCAAAAGATAAAAATTACCTCAAATTAGGAGTTTGTAAGTTTGTAGTGGTTCTTAAAAAATATGATATTTATTACAAAAAAATATTAAATTTTGTTTAAAAACATAATAGACTTTAAAAAAAATTTGACGAAAGTTTTGCCCCTCACACCCTCGGTTGGGGATCTCCCTAGATCCCACCCCGACCCCTAATAAGCTCGTTGTCTAGGCAGCAAGACCATCATATAGGGACACTCTTAACTTCGAAGATGCTATTAAATTTGAGAAAAAAAAAGCAGTTTACAACTGGATTATAATGTAAGGGATTATCTGAGGGATTAATGGATGGCCATGGTGGATTTGCACTCAATTTCATCTTCTTTTTTCTTTTAATTTTTTTCTTGATAGGATCTCTCTTGTGATGTTATTTTCTTCCATTTTATTTCTATGATTCCTTTATTTTTACACGTTGAATTTTTTTTTGTCGTGTGATCCATGTAGCTGACTCCACCTAGTGGGATTAAGGCTTTATTATTGTTGTTGTTGTTGTTGTTGAGTTTTTTTTTTACTTCTTTGACCTTTATTTCTTACATTTTTCAATTGTGATTTGAGTGTATTGAGTGGCAAAACAATTGAAGCAAGATATTAAGTTTAGACATTTGAAACAAAAAGTGTGAAGACTCGTACAAGTTTTTCAACAAATTGTTGCAACTGCTAATGAAAATATTCAACTTCTTTATATTGTGTCTCTATTTCATTGAGGAAATACTTGATAATGAGTGAGGCCTTAATATTTTTCTAATGTCTATTTGAGAACAAGTTTGTGATGCATATATAATAGACAATCTATAAAAATTGAAATGAAAATGGAGCAACATATGCTCATAAGCTCTTAAATTTGCAGTAATGTAATATAACTAATCGACTAGTTCATTTGAAATTTCCAAAGCCTATCAAATTATGGCATTTTATCGCGCTAGATTATCAATAATTTTAAAATCTTAAGAAATATAAATCGTCAAGATAACAAAGTGTCTTTTCATGTTATTAATAACATACATTTAAAAGAATATGCATTCAATCAAATTCTTAAGTTTTATTAGTATTTTACAAGAAAACAATATTATTCAGTGGCTAATAATATAAAGTCCATATATTTTATCCAAACTTACTTGTTCATTTTACCCCATTTTCATTTTTATTTTATAAATATGTTATTAAAGTTGAATTTTTAAGATGATTTATTAATTTATTATAATAATTTAAATTATAATTTATGTTATTAGTATGTAAGTTATTTTAGTGGCGGTCTAAATTATAGAATAATAAAAATGGGAATGCTAGCAAATAGTAAAGTTATCATGATGCATCAGAAATTAACTTTTTTTTGTGTGATTGGGAGAAGGCATATGAGATTAGGTTCCGATGTTACTTCTCGCGAAGGAACTGACGACATATAGCGAGGGAGGGAGAGAGATATGTGTCTAGAGAAGCTGATATTACTGCTTCGAGAAATAATATAGCCATCATAACAACAAAGAAGAGAGGAATTGTAGCACCTTGAAAATATCACTCAAAATATCATCGAATCCTCAACCAACACGTGTCTAGAGGCATCTTGGCTACACTATTACTTTCGCTTTACTTTGATTAGTCGATCAACATGATAGACACATCATTGCAGAAGCTAGGCCTTATAATAAGATATCATTTGTGGAAGCAATAATTTAAAGGAAATAGACATATATTCCAATTACGAGTTTAGTAAATAAGACATTATAGTACAAAGTCAACCTAATTCAAATTAGACTCAAGCCATATGCAAGTCATTTCATCATGAACACCATTGTCGCATATGTCATCAACATTTATTCAGAATCTTGATCACTTGGAGGATTAAATTGTAGATGAGATATTCTTTCATGAGCTATGAAGTCCAAAAAATAAAGTCCATAAACAACGGGGCAAAACCTATCCATATGGACATAAATAAGAAAAATATTCTTTAAGGGGCGGAGCGAAAAGGAAGCTTGACCAGATGAGCACGACCAAACACGACGAAAGGGGCTGGCGCGAAGCGCTCTGCCGAGGGAAGAAGAGGTACTTGAATCATGGTGAGGGGTCACTTATAAAGTTATCATGATATATGAGTTTGATTTTATGTACTATTGACTTTGAATTGTTACTTTTAGTATCATTAGTCTATTTGCGGTAACATAAGTCACACCTTCATATCAGATGCCTAATATCTTTTGGGTTCAATATGTTCAATCTCAGTTAGATCTTTAACTTAGAATCATTTTTCTTCTTCTCTAATTATTTTGTCCTAAATTGTCAATCATTATAATCAACAGTGGACTTATACAAATGAATAGAAGTTTTTTTATTAGTGCAATGTCAATATGGCTAGCTACATTTGGGGTTGCCTAACCCAAAAAATAATAGTACACAAGAAGCTCAACTATTCTCGAAGAACTCAATAGTCCTCATTAAAGAACTCAATGGTTCTTGAAAAAATATATTTATCCCACATTTGAGGTTCATTAACAAATAAGGATAAATTTCCCGATTCATCAAGAGACCATCATCTTTATCCATAAGTTCAATCACAACCATTAACAATATTAACTCAATTATTGATTGAGCTATTTTATCATTTAAAGGCATCTAGATATATATTGTACATTAAACCAGATTAACTAATACAATCAAACCATACAAAGAAAATATAATCAAATAATAAAGTTTGCTATCTAATGAGAGAATGTGACACGTGTTGCTCGACTTTTGAGAGAGAACAACCAATTGAACACATGTCATTTTTAGGCGAACGTGATTCTTTTGCATTATATGTTAAGGGCGTCAATTGGTAAAAGTTACTTAGATGGTGATTGGCATAACATGGACTGAGTTTAAGGTGACATGGTCTCATTTTAGGATTAGAGTTTTATTTGCATCATTTTAAGTTGGAGGAACATGATCGATGTCGGGAGCAATGGAGGTTGTTGCTTCATCATCGTTTTTCGGTGAATGCAATCCTCATCAAAGGAAACATGATTCTTATTTGGAAAACTATACACGTGCTAACATTATTAAATATTGACGTGATCTGCGTCTCATCAAAATGATTTGAATTCATGTCGGTGTTGATAAGACAACATGACCTACGTCAAGAGTGATGTGATATGTTTTCATATTGCTTTGGTGGTTGTTGTCCATATCAAAGATCGCTCAAGGATAGAAAATTAATGATTGTGTAAAATGAATAAAAACTAATGACAAACATCTTACTTATGATCAAGTTATCTTCTACTTATTTTTTTTTAGGGTTTAATGGAGGTGAAACACCCCTCTAGGTGTTTCACCGTGAAACGCCCATGTGATCAACCATTTATTTTTAAATATGTGGTTTAGATTAAAAGAGGAGAGAGAAAGTGGTTATATTATTTTAGTTAGGTGGTTTTAAGTTATTTTTAATCTTAACCATATATTTAAAAATAGACGATTGATCACGTAGGCGTTTCACGGTGAAACACCTAGAGGGGTGTTTCACCTCCATTAAACCCTTTTTTTTATTCTAAATCATTTGCCTCACTCTTAATCTTCTTGTGCCTCCTCTATATTGATCTCCTTTAATGTGTGTCTCTATGAAAGTGAGCGAGACTTCGTGGCGATTGAAGGAGGAAACTATTTAAAATATAATTAATAATTTAGAGCTTATATAGAGTCATTATAATTTGAGATAAGATTAACATGAAATCAAACTTAAACTTTAAATCAATTAAAATTAGATCGCCTCCTAGTGCCTGGTCCATTTCATTTTTTCCGTAAATCATGTGAGTGGTACACGAGTCACTTGGAGAGAGAATGAATCCATTGTCTCTGGTTGATGGAGAACTTCTACAACAACGAAGCAAAGTGTGGTCGATGCCTTGAAACCTCACTGCGGATCAAGTGGGTGAGGGCATATCCTTGATGTAGGGATCGAGAAAGAGACTTAGAGAAGATGGGGGGCTCTATGGTTGGCTACCAATGTCGATGGTGAGGCATTACCGATGGCAATGGTAGTAGGTCGAAGAGCACCTTAGAGAGGATCACTCGAGCGCACTCTCTCCTCCAAGGTTTCCTTCGACGTTGATGATCCTTTTTTTCTAATCTTAATTAAGGTGCAAAAGTTTAAAGTTGTTCCATTAAATAATTGAGGGGTCATTTGATTGTTGTTGGAATATTGTTGGATTAAAATTTTTTAATCCACAACTTAAGGCCTGATTGAATTATAAAAAAAATATCTCATACACACTAATACTAATATTGTGATAAGTACTTTAAGTGTTAAAATTTATTTTAAAATATAGTAATTACATGTTTGAATAAAAATGTTACTAATATTAACAAGTAGTTATAATATTTGTTAGAATAAATATTGACTAAGATACTCGTGAAGTTATATGATAATAATATTAAAAAAATATGGATAAAGAGTTACATAGTTGATTAAAAAACTAAGCCAACAATTTTAAAAATAAGTAAGGGAAACTCGTCTTATTTTTTCAACTTATAAACTCTGACATCTTATAAGTACAATTTTTTATTTATCAAACATGAGATTTTTTTCTAAAAGTTAACTTAAAAATAATTTTAAATTACTTGAGCTAAGTCAAACAGACCCTTTGTCGCATCAACTTAATCTATTATGAATCAATGTATTCATGGGTAGAGTAAGACTAAGTTAGTCTTTATGACCTTGCTTGATTGGAAAATAAAATTAAGATTAAGATCTTATTTTTCATATTTGAGTCAAACATTTTTTTTATTTGGTGAACCTCACAACATTAATTATATAATTAACAAAAAATAGAGAGTAGCTTGTTATCTCTCTTACTTGGAATAAGCTTATTCTCATTGGACTAAGTAACTGAGAGTAAATGATAGATTAAAACAATTTAATCAATGAACAGTGACATTGCAACCAAACATGACCTATTAGTCTTGCAATAATTGTGTGAGATGGAAATAAAATCAGTTTGGTAAAAAACGGGGGAATAAGTAAATATGATCAAATGATTTAATAAAAGTGTACTCAAAGTAGGATGTCATATCTTTTATTTTTTGGATCGTTATATTTGTGATATGTAATTACAAAAATAAATCAATGACCAACTTATTTGAATCAAATAACTTTTTTCGTTTGTCGGATCCCACAATACAAAAAGTAGCTTGTTCTCGCTCTTATTTGGAATAAACTTATTTTCATTGGATTAAGCCAATGAGAATAACTAATGAATTAAAAAACATTAATAAATAAACAGTTATATTATAACCAAAACATGGCCTATTAGTCTTGCAATAGTTGTGTGGGATGAAAGTAAAATCTATTTGGTTAAAAAATGAAAATTTTAATCATGATCTTATTTCTCAATCAAATAGAAACAAATGGTTTAATAAAAATATACCCAAAATAGGAAATATCATATCTTTGATTTTTTGGATTATTGTATTTGTGATGTGTAATTAAATAAAATAATATACTTAAGATTCATATTTACTATTTATTCTTTTTCAATCACAATTTCAAATTCAACGTCCAAAATATGAAGACACGGTGTACCTCCATTAAATCTAATAATTAAATACAAATAATATAAACTTTTAATCCCTCTCGTTGACAAAATAATTTTAATTTTTAAATTATTGAAGATTAGATGAAAAAATTATATTAATTGTCTTACGCTTTCAACGACCTTAAACGGTTGTATACCAAATTTACTGAAACTATATTAGTTTAAAATTATTGGACGATGAAATGATTAAATGAAAATTCTTTTTATTTTATCTTAAGTAAAACAAATAGTGATTAGCGATAACATCGTTGCTTCTCCATTAAATTCATAAATAAAAGATAACTTAACAATTTAATCAAGTATTAATAATTTATTTAAAAATGTAATATCGAATCGTGCACTATTTTCTCAAATTAAGTAAAAAAAAAAATTTAATAAAAAAATATTTTGTTTTGTACGGCATAAACAAAAAATCTATGTAACACAAGAAGTAAGGACATGAACGAAATAGAGAAATAATGACATGGGTGGAGCTATGTTTCTAGTTCCCATATCTGCTGCTTTGTTTGCTGGTAGTTATTTTCTTTTCGTTGAACTCTTCTTCCCTTTTTTTTTGGCTCTTTCATTCTTTTGTTTCTATGTCATCATGTGAGTATAGAAAAAGATAATAAAAATAAGGAGATGAAACGTCTCTCATATTGACAAAAAATGCTAACTACTAGGAGTCATCTTTGGATCGCATTGCAAATTAATGAGAATTGAGAAATGGGAAAAATGTGATAAGGAGCGGCATAGAAATGATCATTAATTGTTGCGAAACAGGAATAAAAAATATTTTCTCAGTTGAGTAACGAAATAAACCAAATATATTCGTCGGGAAGAAAAATGCGTCATCGCCTTATACAGCGAAAATTAATATAAAAGTGGTCAAACAAGAAAATATGCTGATTTTCATTATTTTTTCAAGATAATATTATATATTATAGTTGTCTATATTTTTTTAAAAAAGTAGAAAACTATGAGCCACTAATATTAAGAAAGCACATTAAAGAGGTTAACTAATATTATTTTCCAAAATTAGACTATTTGTGAAAATAAAAAAAACATATGTATTTGAAATTTGCTTCAATTGTTTTGTGCAAATTTTTTTGCTCAGGCATATATTCAAATTTGAAAGTTGATAAAAAAAAATTAATCCGGTGCAACTACGTTACATCAACATAAATGAGATATAGAAAACTTGCATGCATGTCTTCTTCTTTTTTCTATTTTGCCAACGGAACAAAATAAAATAAAACACCACAAACTATTCAAACCCAACTCTTCATTTCTACTCTGTTTTCAAACATTTGCGGCGGTTTGGTGCCATGATTGCACGATCATTCCAAGAATACTTCGACGCTGCTGCGCTTCTTGGACGCGCAAAGAGGACACGCCTCGATGGACGCCGCGCAGGGCGCGCAGCAGCAGAGGTGCCTGCATGGTAGCAGCACCGCGCGCGCCTCGCTTCGCATGCAGACCCTGCAAGGCCTCGTCTCCGTCGTCGATGTCTCCGCTTCTCGAGCGAAGCCTGAGCACGAAGCCTCCTGCTCGACCTCGCGCGCCGCTGCCCCATCAGCCCTGGAGGAGAAGTACGGCTCTCGAACTTGCTCCAGGGTGTTGTTGAGGGAGATGGCCATGGCCTCGTTCTCCCTGGCGATCCGCTGCCAGGTCTCCTTCTCTTCCTCCGTTAGCCTGAGGCAGAACTCCAGCTCCAGAGTTCTCTGGTTTGCCTTCTCCACTTCGGAATCCTTTTGTCTGAGCAGAGACGAGGCTTTGGCTTCCATGGAAAGGAGGATGGTGGCCAACTGTTGCTTCTGCTGCTGTTGCACTAATGCCATGATCCGGTTGCTCTGGTTCCCAAAAAAAACAAATCACACAGGGTTATCACATCTGAATTCATATACATATATAGTTTGAGTAGTAACATGAGGGAGATGGAACCTCTTGGCGAACATATAAGTCGATCTCTTTCCTCTGTTTCTCCAAAAGATTCTGCAGCAGTTGTTGGCAGGAACCAGTGATGGAAGCACGGTCCAAAGGACTCGCAGCAACGGAGGCAGTCAGGCCGGCAGTCGTTGCTGCGGTCGGCATAAAAGATGGAGGAGAGGCAGAGGACCATGGAGGAACCCACAGAGTGTGCTGCTGCCTCTGAGGAGGATGAGACTGCAACAAGTCGTTCTGCAACAGACCGCTACCTTCCATCATCCACTGGAGGCTGCTGCTTTGGACGCTATCGTTGTTGCTGTGCAGGAGAGGAATGGAAGCTTGTATAGCCATTGGAATGAATGAGAGAGAAAGAGATGAAAGGCCGGAGAGAGAAAGTGTGTGCGCGGGGTAAAGAGTTATGGATGGATCACAGAGGGTGCATGACGGGGGGAGTGCTGGCGATGTGGTGTTTCTAATGCCTTCTTCGGCAGCACTATTAACATCTATATCTAATTCTATCTCTCTCTCCCTTAAAAAAAAAAAGAAACAGAACAGAGCAAAAGGAGAGAAAACAGGGGAAACATACGAAGAAGAGGTCAGTGGGCAACCGTCTTATATATACAACGCCTACACGCGTCCATGCACTGCAATCGTATGC
The DNA here is from genome assembly GCA_001647135.1 of Pontederia paniculata. Lineage (NCBI taxonomy): Eukaryota > Viridiplantae > Streptophyta > Magnoliopsida > Commelinales > Pontederiaceae > Pontederia > Pontederia paniculata. The sequence goes on from LTAE01005245.1 coordinate 21,793, forward strand.
TTCATTACCTCCAAAATAAGCAAATAACCTCTCTCTCTCTCTCTCTCTCTCTCTCTCTCTCTCTCTCCCCCTAATGAACAGGGGGATGATTCCTTTTAATTGTTGGCTTGGCTGGGAATCCAAATATTTAGTGCCACTGATGGCGATAATTAATATGGGGAAGGAACGGGGAAGGTGTTGTTTCCTTTTCTTTCTCAAAATTTTCGACAACTTTTAACCTCTATTTAATTTAATTCTAGTGAAAGAGATTCAAATATATATTTTAATTTAAATTATCGTATTATTAAAAATGAAAAGAAAATTATTTATAGAAATATTGTTTATTCATTTCCTCTTTAAAAAATATGATTACATCAAGATGCGACACCTACGTTAGTCAACCATGTACTACAATGACCTTGAACTACGCCATATTTCTCTTTTTTTATTTTAGCTTTTTTTTTCTGTTTTTGGATTGATTTGGCTTCTCCGATTTCAATGTGGGGAATTAATTGTAAGATTTATACGGTGGACGGGCAAGTTTTTTAAATTTTTTATTTATTTTTTCATTCTATTACTTTCCATGTGAGTCCTAGGAATAAATGTTTTTTTTTGTGGCAACATATAAAATTGGTGGAAAGAAAATTAATTGAAAACAATAGAAAGTTTGGATTAATCACAATGAATGCAAATAGTTGGAAAAAATATTATTAGATCCGCGATTACTTTGCTTATAATTTACATTTGGGCAATAATTTTATGGTGACAAAAATCAATACAGATGCAATCAATATTATTATGAACATGGCGCCGCGTGCGTTAGGGAGCTCTATTGATGTGCAAGGTGCACACAATAGCATTTAATTGGGTAAAGAAAAGATACTATAAATGCGAAATACATGCAATTTAATTACATTATTTTACGTGATAACATTCAAAAAATAACAATAAAATTATTGCAGTGACATAAATTGGTATAATGTGATTATGACAATGTAATTGCGTGGTAATCTAGATTTCCATCTAATACCCTCCACCAAGATTACCTTAATTAATATATTTATAAGATGTCATATATTATATCTTTAATTTCAAACAAGACTGTTTACAGCTTTGATGAGTTAACTATTGGATGCTACTTTTATCCCTTTCAATGATCTTTTAATGGACGAAATTAGATATAAAATCTCATAGTTACCATTCAATTGTGATGGCTAAATTAGGATTTATGTTGTCAATGTGAACTTTAAAAATAGGCACATCCGCTAATTGGTGTCATCCCCTTTGGCTCTTCCTCGTCTCATGTGGTCCGCATATTATATTATTGACTTTCCTTCATGGAAGCCAACTGTCTCCTGCAAGTTTTATTCCTGAAATTTTTATAGTGATCATTCGAATATTAAATTGATAAATTTTATATTTTAATAAAAAAAATATTCCTTTAAAAACTTTTAATGCACACTTTTTTTTCAAAAGATCTACATTATTTAATAAAAAATATTACATTGTACATTATGTATACACTTATAAAAAGATTATCATGCATTATAAATATTTTACTAAAATATATTTTATAAATATTGTCAACTTTAAGAGTTTATACTATTAAAATAAAATTTATAAACACGGATAACGAATTCATAAATTAATAGATAAATATAAATAACTCATATCTTTAAAATAAGATGACAATAATGCAATATTCATATTTATAATTAAGAGTACTTTACTCAATAATTAATGATATATTATTATAATGACTATATTATTATTTTACTTATTAATTATTAGTTCTATATGATATATCTTATTCTTTTATGTTCTGTTCATGAAGGATTAAAAAGACAAAAAATGAAAAGTAATGCTAAAAAAATTTAATTTAAATAATCACTTTATAAATAATTTATATTGCTAAGAAATTTAATTATATTTCATTTTTACCATCTGTATGCCCCCACCAACCATGAAATAAATGAATTCTTTATTTATTAGTTGTTCGGCTCGTGAAATTACAATGATTTCATTAGTTTATGTGTGTGAATGATGAGGAAATCTCAAAAGTTAATTGTATAACATGGATGGAGGCCAGAGCCAGTGACGAGCCACATTAATAGACAACAACGCCGTAGGGGTCATATGCACAAAACTTGCATAATTCAACATTTGAATTATCCAACTTTTGATTTCAATATGCAAACACTTAACTTACATTTTGTTTAAGTTTAAGTAATCTGTCTCTTAAATCATGCTGGCCTAGTTCACATCATCCAACTTTAAGAAAAGTTGTTTTTCGTCATTTAATAAATTTCAATTTTTAATATATATTTGCAATCATTTTTGTGTGAATCATACTATAAGGAATGTTAGAGCTAATAATTTTAATATTTTTGTATCAAAATATGTTATTGGATATATAAATATGGATTTAATGTTGGTACACCCTACCTAAATAGGTGTACCGTGCGCCCACTCTTCATGGGTCATTAGATGAATTTATAACAATTAGATATTAACAATTCTATAGATATGATAATTTTGCCTCGTAAATTAAAAAATAAAATATGATTGTTGTCAACTCATCTAATGGCCCATGAAGAATAGGCATACGATACACTCATAGAAATAGGGTGTGCCAAAATTAAACCCTAATAAAAATTATAAAAAAAAGTTTTATCAATAAAGGATATATATATATATATATATATATATAATTGTTAGATCCAAAAAAAATGTTTATACGTAAAAATACATTCCTTTCATGTGAAATAATAGTAATAATAAATTATTATTATTATTATTATTATTATTATTATTATTATTATTATTATTATTATTATTATTATTATTATTATTATTATTATTATTATTATTATTATTATTATTATTATTATTATTATTATTATTATTATAGGCCATTAGATAAGTTGGCAATGATCAGATTTTATTTTTGTGATACAACAATTTTTTTTGTTCGAAAGAAATTTAAAATAATAATATTAAACGAATGTGACTAAAGAATATATCATTATTAAAGTGGGATAAATTTAAAATTGGAACTAATCAATTTATAAGTGATTGTTAGATAATGAAAATAGTATAGTGTTATTGAAGAAAATAAATCTCCTCATGTCTAGATATACGGGATCACTTTGCAGCTGTTTTGTTACATCAAGGTTTGATAATCTAATATTTACTCCAACTTTCTTAATCCGCCCAAATCAGCTTACTCCCGAGAAATCAATAAATTTAGTGATATCATCTTTTTTTCTTATTCTTGTATTTAATATTGTGAGAGTCACACATATATAAAATAAAAATATTTTGATTAAAAAATGGAAATAAAATTTTATTTTTATTTTTATTTTTTATCTTATTAACCAATCAAATAAGATTTTTTTTATACCCGCCGATGTTTAAAGTGATTAGTACATAACTAATATATAATTAAGAGTAAAGAGCATTAACGATATTTTTTTGATTAAATTGATGATTTTAAGATTCGAACTTAAGACATATGCATACTAAATCAATCAAACTTGATTATCAAACAAGACTTTTGAATAATGTGAGGAAAGTAACTGAAGGCTTATTTTCTTATAGAAAACATGTATATTTTCATCCGTGACAAAAAGAAATCAGCTCTCAAGCGGAGCTGTATATTTCTTTTTGCTTTTTCTACCTTGGAGGTTATATACTTTTTTTTCCTTTTTTTTCTCACACTTCTTTCGCCGTTTAGAAAAAAAATGTCAATATTAGTTAACTTTTTTCCCCTTTTTATGGCATCTTAATTCTTAAGAAGACATTATAATATATAGATATCAAGATCTTTAATAATATAGATTTTTAAAACAATAATAATTATCTTTAGAGATAAAAGAAACCTGGTATCTCGGAAGAAGCCATTATATATAAATAAGCATCCCCAACTTCTCTCCTCCTCAAGAGACGAAACCCCACATTTTTCCGAGCTCTCTCGATCAAACATTCTCGTCGGCAATGGCGTCGGAACAGCAGCCGAAGAGGACGATCGAGGTGATGAGTTCCGACGGCGACGTGTACACGGTGGAGGAGACAGAGTTGAGACTTATGCCGATGCTCGCCCGCAAGGTGAATGCACCGACGTCAACCCCCGCTGACTTCTTCTACATCCCCTATCTCAAATCAGAAACCCTCCAGAAAACCGTCGAGTACTGCAGGAAGCACGCCGCTCCGGCGGCTGGCGCCGACGCCGACGCTGCTGGGAACAAAGAGGACCTCGAGGCCTGGGACGCCTCGTTTATCGACATCCCCCACGCCCAAGTCTTAGATCTCCTCGTTGTGCGGTTCATCTCTCTCCTCTGGTTTATATTTAGTCAAGATTGTGTTTGCTGAAATGTTCAGTCCAGAAAAGGTTCCCAAAATTATATATATGTCCTGAGTTCTTTATTGCATGTTGAATTATATGCCATTATAAGCATGTTTTGCACTTGTACTTCAGATTTTTGGCAATTCTTCATACAAGTGAACGTCAAATTTCTTGTTCCGTTTGCATTTCTATTTTGGGATCTTGTTTATAGATTCCCTTGTAACTATCACAACAATATTAATAGAAATAAATGTTTCCTGATTGCAAAGTTATGATATTATATGTTGGAGATAAAGTTTATAATGTGTAGATAGAAATATTAGCAACTTGTTTTTTATTATTATACTGCAAGATTCGATTTGGTTATGTTGGGTAAGATCCATTAAGTACATATTTAATTTTTTTAGTGTGAGCTTGCAATATCTATGTTAGTTTCTAATGAATCAAATGCTTATTCTTTGCAAGATTTTGTGATATGCATTGAACTAAAAGCTGGTTTTGTCAAAAAAAAAAAATTGAAAAGTTTTACTTTGTGAAATGATACTTGGATATTTCTATAACCATAATTTCAATGTTATTGATTGTCTGATTTTTTTCCTCATTTGTTGTTTTTCTTTTGCTTCATCATTTTGTATGCTTTTTATGAATGTTTTGGGAGTTAATAATACTTTCAATTCGGTTATAACTCTGTGCTTTCACATTTTGCAGGCTGGAAATCATCTGGGCATCCAATCTTTGTGTGATATATGCTGCGATCAAATCGTCGCCAACACGATAAAAAAATATGAAAATTCTGAACAAAAAAAAAAATTGATGTATGTCGTCTAAGGAAGAAATCTGTAGAGAGGAAACATCAACTGGGGCCATGGAGTGAAAAGGCATATGATAAATGTTTCTTTTGTAACTATTGGATATGACATTCTGGTCATTGTGGGTAGAACTTTCTTTGGATCTTTTAAGTTTTAGGTAGAGTTTAGTTGAAAAGTTTAACAACTAGAGGTAAATGCATGGTGCAATTAGTTTGAAACTTTTGTTAACTTGGTTTCTTCTAAAGGTAAAGGTTTGTCATGTCTAATTTGTTTTGCTTAATAATAAGTTTAAAAAGTTTTGACTATACTTTCTTTGGGAACATTAGTTTTTTAAACAAATATAGAATTGTGCCATAGTGTTTTGTAAATATTAAGAATTCTAAAACCGATGCATAATTAGGTAAATATATGAGTAAATGAAAATAAATATGGAGATTAATTTCTAACTAACCATCATTTTACAACTTGGAGAGGCTAACAAAATTATCTTAACAGTTCGGCTACCAGAGAAATAATTGGCCGAAAAAATAGAAATATAAATGTTATATTATTTTTTTGGTATTGAAATATTCGCAATGCATGCTTTATTAATCGTACCACTGGTGAGCAACAAATAATGAACCTTGACTTTTTTAAATTTTTTTTTGTATTGGATACATACGAATACTACACATTTTGTTTATATCCACTTGCCCCCGCCCTCGATTTTCATTATATTTAATCTACTTACCATCATTCATGGGACATAATGCAATATTCTAAAGCGATCTATAAGCTAATTAACTTAATTAAAAATTAATTACTCTTTAGTTCAAATTCAATCTAACTATAATATTATCATTAAATTATATCTGAATTAATTGATTAGCTCTCATGAGTTCTCCGGTGCAATAGTCAAAAGGCATGAAGAATAGATTTAATGTTTAATTAGTGATTTATTAATTATTAGTCTAGACCCCGCATGATGTGCGGCTAATATAAAATAAATTATATAAAATTAAAAGATAAGTTTCATATTTAAATAAATAACATAATTTTATTAAAAATAATAATCATACATAAGAAATGAAGAACACACACATATACATATAAATATACACACACACATATATCTATCTATCTATCTATCTATCTATCTATCTATCTATCTATATATATATATATATATATATATATATGTATGTATCGGCTAATATAAAATAAATTATATAAAATTAAAAGATAAGTTTAATAAATTTAAATAAATAACATATTTTTATTAAAAATAATAATCATCCATAAGAAATGAAGAACACACACATATATATACATAAGTCTCAATATAAATTTTTCAAAACTTATTTTTAAGCTACATTTGTAATCTTATTTGTTATTGATTCATCTTCGTATTCTTTATATATCGCTCGTAAAATATATAAAGTTGATCACAAATATCAAATATAACCCACATGAATTAGTAATTATCCTTTACTTTGTATATAAAAATAAATCAACATTATACAAATTATATATATTATTTAATCCTTATAAAATTTACTTTTCATATTCGAATTATTATTATATATTAAAATATATTTTGAATTTTTATTTAAGATAGTGTTTACAACTTTTATATGCTCCGTTTACTCTCATAGATGAAACAAAGTGAAATGATGCAAATTGTATTAAAAAATATAAATTTCACGCTTCAGTTTATTAACTTTTATTTTTTTATTATTTAAGACATTGTTTGAAATATTTTTTGTTATCTTCCTTTTCAAAGAGAATGAAAATGAGATTATATAAAGAACATATTTCATTCTCAAGATCTTATTATTATATTTTTTATACATCAAAATAATAATTATATTTTATGATTCTAAATAAAAAAATTATTATAAAATAAATAAATTTATTTTATTATTATATTATGTGACTTCATTAGAAATCATCACTTGTCATCTTTGACCTCTCTCTCTCTCTCATATATATATATATGGGTTTAATGGAGGTGCTCCCTACTGAAATAGGGAGCACCTTCCTCCCTAGTGTTCCCTCCGTCGGATTGATGATCGACGGTGGATGCAGAAGTCGCGGTCGGACCGGCTTTTTTAGTTAAAAAACGGTTCAGTTAACAGAACCGGCTGTGAGTTAAACAAGAGGGATAAAAAACTTTTTTCTTCTCTCTCCTAAAAAAATCTAGGGCACGCACGAATCTCTTCTTCTCCATCGCTCCCGATCCGCTATGTCGCCACC
>LTAE01005246.1:18703-38107 GCA_001647135.1 Pontederia paniculata
GAAGGACTTAGTGAATTCCGAAGATCTCGTGGAGAAGATCGGAGCGGGGACGTAGGCCAGGAGTTCGGCCGAACCTCGATAACAAATTATGTCTGTTCTTCTTACTCTTCTCTCTCTCTATTTGTGTTTATATTCATACTTGTTTGCTTCCGCTACGCATAACACATTTAGATTAAGTAAAGAAGAACAAAAAATTTTAATACACCAATTCACCCCCTCCTCTTGGTGTCATTCTAGATCCTATAAATACAATAGAGTTGTCAATACAACTTTCATATAAACAAGTCTAACAAATATATGTTCCTAATTTCAATATATCATAACAATCATTCTTGAAACAAGTAAACCTAATGTCATTCATAAGCTTAAATTGTCCTTTGAAGTATGCATCACATATCATTTAGAATAACTTATGCTTTCTGTCCACTTGCCTTCTTAACAATAATTGCACCAATTGCCCTAACATTTAGACACATATTATATGACAATATAAATCTCAGCATGTATCACAACTTGATAGCTCATCAATCCAAAATTCATAACTTTATATATACAATTCCAAATAATATGAAACTAAATCCATTTGAAACCATATTCAAGCATCTATCTGCATCCTAAATATCAATCTGTAATCATACTTTCCCAATTTACTAGGCATTTTACAAAGCAGTCATTATATATTTCGAAACAGTTTGATAGTGTCTCAGTGTTTTAATCATAACCCTCAAAATTCTACTCAAAATAAGGTGAAACTAATTGCTGTGCAAACTCGACTTCAATATCTACGTTTTGACGTATCATTCATAATTTTTGGATAACAATTGCTTAGCCAAACTGACCTCTAATGATAAGGTATGAAATCTGGACAATCACAACCTATTGCTATATTTCATTAACTACAATCATCCATATGGATCCATGATCTTCTATACTTAGCAATAATAGTTATCTTAATTCATTCATAATCATAAATAAGAAGGATTAAGTTATCCCCTTACATACCTTCTATAGCCTTTCCTTTTTCATCATGTTGCCTTAGAACTCCCTTCTTCATCTTCTAGTAGTGGTCCACTTTCTTCTATCTATTTCTTCTCCCCCATGGATAGCTCCAAGGCCTTCATTGCTGAATCAATGGTGAGCATACATCTCCTCAACATGGTTGTTTACCCCCATTTTCTTGAGAGTTTTGGGCGGATTTATCCAAGAGCAACCAAAGAAAGTGGGTTGGGAGAGAGAAGAGAAGATTTTATAGTGCTTCTTAATGGGTTTTGGGTGAGTGCTCAACATGAGAGCTCATTGGTGAGTGTATTACCAGTGGATTCTGAGGCCATCATCCACTATGGTATTAATTTATTTTTTTTTCTTTTCTTTTTCTGTTTGGGCGGGTATTACACTTAAAGTCAAATGTAAAAAAAACTCAAAATGTGTGATTGACAATGCTATTCCTCGTTGGCGCAAACTAAAAATGTTGATTGGAATGTTCTAAGTCCTTGAAATTAAGTTGGTACTCGAATTTATGAGGAAAAGAATAATCAACAATGTAAATTAATAATTGTATATGGATAAAGATTCAAGAGCTCAGGAGTAAAATATAACATTAATTTAAATTAATAATCTTTGTTGGTGACTTCAACCTACTATGATTGGGGATTGATAGTACCAAAAGACTATTTTCGTGAAGATAAATTTGCTAGATAACTTCCAATAAGCAAATAATGTCAATACCTTAATGTTCATGCATGAATGATACTCATGTAAGAAGTAATCACCGTGGAAACCGCCATGAGAACTCGATCCTCGTGAGACCGCCGCTGCATATTTGCTTTTGGATTGCCATGGCAAGCAGCCTTCCCAGAATCAGAGGAGGATCGCCTTGAGAAACCCTCGTGTAGAATTTGGTAAGTTATACGAGAAAATTTTGGGTTGTTAGGGTTGTAATGCGTGTTTCAATCTTAGCCTTAGAAATCTTGATCCGACCGACGTGAACAAAGCCACTAACAAGTTAACAACAGAGTCCTTTAGTTTTTTAATCTAACCACATATCTTCATATGGATGATCCACATTAAATGGCCGTTTAGTGAGGTCATCCGTATTGGCCTCACTAAACCTTTCCCCTAATAATATTATTAAATATAATATTTTACTATATATTTTTTTGTTAAATATAATTAAGTATTTATTGATATATCATTAATTGTAATAATTAATTAATATATTTATAATTATTGAGTTAAGTAATGATAAACAACTATTAGTGCTAATTTAATTATACAAATTAACATGTTTCTAATAATATATAATTTGTCTCTATTTTATTTCAATTAAAAATTAACTACTGAATAATTATAATATTATGTAAATTAACTAACACTACAAAGACTAGCTACTCAATATTTCCCACTATTCCATTTTCAACAATATATTCTTACCAAATAATTGTGATAATATAATGATTAATTAATATGTAAAATTGTCAATATCAAATTTATAATATTATATTTTATTAGTAACATTATACTTTTGTGAAAAATTTAATTAATAATGAAAAACTTATTAAGTATAGATGGCTATATGTATTTATTAAAATAAAATAATTTAATAAAGTAAATTCAAAATAAAATGAGAAAGGAACAAAAAAATTGTTCTTGCGTTGATGACAAAAAAATGATGGTTTTGCACACTTCAATGTGATTTTAAAAATGGAAAGAATTCGACTATTAATGTTTGGATACAAAAGCAAGAATAAGAGGTTTATTCTCTTATTTTTTATCAAACAAGTCCTAAAGTCTGTAAATGTTACTACGTGCATTCTTCATTGTTTTCATCTCAAGTGCATATTTGAGGTATAAGATATGCTAATTATATATACAAAGATGCATTTGAAAGAATAAAAAAAATCAAGGGGCCGTTTGGAATGTGTTTAACTGCAAGAATGCAAAGTTATTCTAAGAAAATAACCAAACATGTTTTGGATTAAGAATAACTTATTCAATATCTTAATTTTATGAAACCGTCTTTAAATCCATGGAACCACCCTTTATAATCCATAAAATGAATTAAGTTTATTCCTTAGGAACTCATGAATAATTTTTTTTGAAGAAATATTCGTTTCCTTTTTTGTTTTATTTCTATCTTCTTAATCATAAATACTATAGTTCTTGACAAGAATATTTATTTTATTCTAAAAATTGATGGCGTACATAAATATTATATTACATAATAATATTTGTTAATTAATTAATTACATATATATATATATTAGTTAACTACTATATTTTAATAATTATTTATATGGTATTATAGATGCAATGAAATAAATTTTATATTTATTACTGAAAAACATTTGTGTTAATAAATATAATTAAGATTATTTTAACATTATTTATTTTTCAAGACATAGTATTTTCTTTTTATATTTATTCCAATCCAAACACTTATATGATAAAGATAATTTAATTTTCGGAATATGTTCACGTATGAGATTGTATTATATTCTTGTACATATTTCTTAAAATTTTAATCTCAATTCAAACGACTCCTAAAAGTCTATTTGGTTGGTGAATAAAATATAGAATAGAGTTTTATTCTACTTTACTCTATCACACAAAATGTCTAACTACTCGAAAAGGTAGAGGGCAAAGTTGCTATTAAAAAGATATATTAATTCAGTGAATAGTGTCCTTTTAAATAAATATTTTTGTAAAAAGCTGGAATAACTTATTCTAGACTGGTACTTCAAAAAAAAAACATAATTATCTCTTGAAAAAGTATCCATCAACCTAGATAAGTTCACTTGAATATATTTTTTTTGGATATATTTTTTTTGTACCGTGGTCATTTTAAATCCAAATGAAACTAATGTTACCTTTATAATTTTCTTCAGGAATTCCAACACCCCTATGATATTTCTTTTGGAAACTAACTAATAAATATCTTTTAGTTACTTACCCGAACTTGCTGTTAATATAGATTGTGAACCACTTAACCACGGAGTCCTATTCGATTTCAGTGGTCGTACCAATTCGATCGCAGCACCCAAAAAGGCCTATAAATAACGCCCATCTCACACCTCCTAAGCGTACACACCAACCACATGGAGACCGCCGCCGCAACAGCTGCTCATCTTTCTTCCCTCAGTCGTCTTCCCGGCTTCTGTTTCCTTCCCACCGACGAGGAATTAGTCGTCTACTACCTCCGCCGCCACATCTCCGGCAAGCCCCTGCCTCCAGGCTTGGTCGTCCCCGCCGACGTCTACGGCACCGAGCCTTGGAATCTCGTCGTCGACGGAGAGGACGAGGGCTACTACTTTGCCCGTCGCGTGCGCACCAGCTCCAAAGCCAAGCGGCTGTCACGAACTGCCGGAGCGGGTTCCTGGCAGGCATTCAAGAATGACGAGGAAATCAAGTCCACGGTCGACGGGAACGGCCCGGTCACGGTGGGCGTCAAGCACTGCCTTTCCTTCAAGTACGAAGGAAACAAGAATACTGGATGGGTCATGTACGAGTTCGTGCTTAGAACCCGTGATCAGGGCGCAGACGCGTTCCAAGAACGAGTTCTTTGCCACATCAAGAAGAGTGACCATTCGAAAATGGCGTCATCGTCTGGAAATGAGCTTGAAGCACTACCATATGGTGATGAGAATTCCATGACGGAGAAGAACAACAAGAGGCGCAGCTGCAATTGCCTGACATGCCTTACGAACAGCATGAAGAATCGTTTGATCAGTTGCAGCAAAGCAATCAATTCACGAGCTTCGAACATGGCGCTACTACTGCTACTACTTCTTCTTCTCCTCCTTCCTGGATTCAGCAGCAGGAGCAACTTCCACTGGATTTGAACATGAGTTCGGCTGATCAAGTCGTATCCTCGTGGGATGAAGATTTTGCATGGGCACAAAACTTTGCTCCTACATTTCCGTTCGACAGTGACGAGTACTGGAGCATGTTGCAGCAACCTGTTGCCCCTGATCAACTTATAAGCTTGGATCATGGCACCGGCTCCACTACGTCTTCCTGAAGGCAGTTCCTTGGATGATTAATTACGTTTATGATATCGACTAATTTGTCCAAAGGACAATTCATATAAGTTCTTTTTTTACATGTTGTCTAATTATCAGATATAAAATTGTGCAAGATAATTGTTGACTGCAATGTTGCAATTCCGCAAACTAATGCAAAATTGTTATGAATAATTTTCAGGCTGTGCATGTCAATATAATCGCTTAATATATTTTTGCATTTCATGAATTCTCTTGTGAAACCACTACATAATAGATCTAAATCAATGTTACTTCCGTTTAAAACTGAAAGAGCTAGACATTAACAACTAACGAATACATTTAAGTGTATGAAAAAATAAAAGTACATAGGGCATGTTTAACTTAGCTATAAATAAATTCGATAAGCACTAATATTAATAATTATTTCAAATACTAAAATTATTTCCAAATATAAGTATTTACACGTTTGAATAAAAATATTGATAATAATAATAAGTAATTATAATATTTGTTAAAATATGATTAATATACTCTTGCGGTCATATGATAATAATATCAAAAGAATATTAATAAAAGAATAATATAATTAGTTAAAAAAATAAGTCAACAATTTTAAAAATAAGCAGGAGTACCCTGTTATTTTTTTTACTTATAAGTTGTTACTTTAACAACTTATAAGTATAATTTTTATTTACCAAACATGAAAAAATTCTAAAATCAACTCATATATAATTTTAGACTACTTATAAGCTTAGCCAAACATGTTCATAATCTATCAAACAAAGAAAATATTATGGATTGTGACAATGATACAATTTAATACTTAAAATTTTCCACAAATAAAGACTTTTTAATATAAAAAATTCAAGAGAAACATATTAACTATGAAATGGAAAAAAGTGGAAAACATAAAAAAAATGGTATCGAATATGAAAGAATAAAATTCAACATATCAAAGAACAAACAAATAACAAATAGAAGGAATTATGAATTAGGAAAATATTTATAAATAGAACACTAGGAATAAAACATATAATTTAATAGAGAATAAAATATATTTATAATTAAATATAAAAAAATAAGATGAAAGTTATAAACTTGGAGAAATACAACAATAAAATAAATGTACATATTAATAATGACAGATAATGTTCGTTAAAAACTAAAATTAATATTGTCTCTTAAATAATAGTCATCAAGTATAATTAAATAAAATTCATAGTAAATTTAAGTCGATATAAATTAATGATTATTAGAATAAAACTATAATTTAATATATGACACAAATAATATATATAAGTTCAAAGACTATTGTTTATTAAAATTGAGAGCAAAATGAAAACTGAGTATAAATAAAAGAAACAGATGAAATTTATTTGTCATCTTGTAACAATTGATCTTTTTATAAAGTTAGGATAGGAGAGTATGTAGCAAATCACAATTATAAACGAGCTATTAAATACTATATAGATCCAAACAAGTATCATATTTGATTACTTCATTGTATTACCACTTGTTAAATTATTGATAATATATATTTATTTATCTAGTATACATAATTAATATGTTTAACAATCTCTATTATCTTATTCACTATATTAAAAATTAGTAAATAATATATATATATATATATATATATATATANCAGCAAAATTAAAATAAATAAATAATGTAATATGATGAATTCATATAATTTAATATGATATTATTAGGTAATGTGAAACATTCCCTACATATTAAAATATTTTTTTGCTATACGTATTCCTCTTTTTCTTCTGAAATTTACTTTTTGTATTGACGACAAAAAGATTCCAATACATATACAACATAATTTATTTTAGTAAACAAATTTAAAACTAAAACTTAAGAAAGCAATTCATTTATTTTTTTTTATGCACAGGTAGAAGTAACAAAATAATACTATCATACATTTTTAGAGATGGAGTTCCTTTTTCCTCCTTTTTTTTTGGGTACAAATTTCTTTTCTAGTTTAGACCAAAACAGAGCCCTAAAACGCGTACACTACCACTCTCCTCTTCTCTCTCGATCTCTCGCATCCAGTCGCCGAGTTCCCCCGGTCTTGCCGCCGGAAACGTAGTTGAACACTGCCTAGACGCTCTCTTCGCCGGCCTGCATCGTTCTTTGAGGAGAAGATTAAAGAGATGGCGATGGGGACTTCGTCGTCGTATCCGCCACCTCCGCCTTACTACCGCCTCTACAAGGATTACATCGACGACCCAACGTCCGCCCCACCCCCGCCCCCTCCCATCCAAGGCGGCGCCTTTCCCCTTTTTGGCGCTACCTACACTGTAAGTTCTTTGGTTTCTGGATAAGTGGGCAAAATCACTTTTTTTATTTTTGTCATTCTTGATCATAGGGTGTTTGTTATTATGACTATGATTGCGATTTGTAGACGGATGTAGTGCTTCCAAGTTTGGAGGATCAGGGAGTCCGTCAGCTCTACCCGAAAGACCCCAACATCGGTCCGCGTTCGTTCCTTCTTATTTCCTTTCTGTACTCAAAGTTTTGATCTGTTTTTAAATTTCCACCAAGTCTTGTTAACTATCAGAGCAGGTAAGAGAACCAGTGTAAAATTTTACAAATTACACAGACATGCCCTAATGCTAAAAAGTTGCCTTACATCTTTGTATATTGTGTGAGTCGAACTAGACGTCGTTCTTGGCATCTTCTTCTGAATAGGTTGTATATCCTGCAAAATTGGTTCCTAAAGGATTTTCATGTAGATGATTACTGTTCCCCAGTAATATTAGGTCGCATCTCATTAGCCATTATTAAAATCTTCCATTTCTTGTGAAGATAATTCTGGAAAGATTTTCTTCCATCTTCCTTCTAATATTTCTGTTATTGTTCCTCAAACCAAATTTTGCTTCATTGCTGACATTTAAATTTCTCCCCTATTTGCAATGCATGTTGCCTCACGAAAGCTACTTCAGATTTTGTGAAACACCACCAATAAACAAATATGTGCAGAATGAAGGAAACTGAGCTTATAGCTTTTTGAGAAAAGTTGTAGATATAGTTCTATATTACAGAAAAAAAAGTCAGGAGAGATCATACTATATTACCTTTTTCTTATTAGTGAATATAATACTTTTATCTTACTATTGATTTTATTACGTATTGCTGCTTTAAAAGGGCATTAGAAATGAATTTAGGTAATGATTGCCATATCCAATCTCCTTGATCATTTTCCCTTTGAGAAAAGAGATAATAAAAAAGTAGCCTTTTCCATTGGACCAAGGATATAGTAGTAGAGTAGAATACAATCACCACATTGTTTAATTGTGTGTATTCATGATAATGCTAGATGTATACTACGGTATGGCATATATGATATATTTTAGAGAAAATTGTGTAAAAACACCTAAACTTTTTTGTTCGTTGCAAATGTATTCCAAAATTAATCTATTGGATAAAAAGTCACCAACTTTCGTATGTTTATTAGATCTAACTTAAAGTTTTTTATTGAACCAAAAACCACCAACTTTCATTTTTTTTCTCATATCTAGCTTCATGATATTTTTTTAAGAAGATTATTAAGTTTGATGTGGTGAATTCATATGGATAAATAGATATTATGCACAATATTGTTTGTACATAAAAAAATTTAATTGAGCTTTCTTAAAAACTAGCTCCTTTTCAATTTTATCAATCATTAATTAATATCGTCGATATTTATTTACATGGTTTATTTAACAAATAATTCTCCTATAAAAATATTTAAGAATAATGATTATTAACGACTCACATAAAAGACACACAATTATAGTTCTTTTTATTCATTTGATATTTTAGATACAAATAATATTGTATATATAACGTTCATTAATTTACTGTATCATGCTTAGTAATTGTCTTAAAAGGATATTATGAGGTTAGATATGAAAAAAGAAAAGTTGGTGCTTTTTTTATCCAATATAAAAAATTTAAGCTAGATCTATAAAAAATTAAAACATAGTGATTTCTTATTCGACAAATCAAAGTTGGGCTATATCTGCAGCAAACATAAAAGTGCAGATTTTTTTTAATTCTCTCTATATTTTACTACCTCGTTTGAATGTTTGGTGATTTTTCTCTTTAATTTCCTGTTCTCAAGTAAAACTACACAAAGATGTATTGCTTCCCACACATTATTGTGGAAAGAGTCTTTGTTAAGCCTTGATAGTCCTGATGCTAAACAAGATGTGAATATGACTCATCTACCTTCTATGATTTTGAACTAGTTCAAGACATTCCTTTGTGCAGATTTTAAGCAGGAGTTAAGATCACTTAATAGAGAACTTCAACTACACATCTTGGAGCTAGCAGATGTATTGGTGGAGAGACCATCTCAATATGCTCGCAGAGTTGAGGAAATTTCGCTTATTTTCAAGAATCTACACCATCTTCTCAATTCTTTGCGTCCTCATCAGGTTTACTATTTGAACTAATGTGGCTAATCTTCCTAGTATTTTTTCCATTTAATGGATTTGCTTTAACCATGACTAGGCAAGAGCAACCCTTATTCACATTCTAGAAAGTCAGATTCAACGGCGCAAACAAGCGGTGGAGGACATTAAAAGGTATTGTGTACTATTGTTTATGTATATCGTTTCATACCTCTCTTCCTTTTGGGCAGAAAAAATCTTCTCTCCCTTTGCACTCTCAAAAGAAAAGAACTGAATATTGTCACTCTCAAATAAAATAAGTAAAAGAATGTAATGCTTTATACTAGAATGGATTTGAGGGATCATATATCAAACATGTAAGATCGTGGGATGGTACTTAAACTAGGTTGTTTTCATGTTTGATAAAGTTATTATATTCTAATATAATGATTCTTGTGTGTGCAGCCAAGATAACTAAATAGACAACCTTCTCCAATATTTGAGCAAGAAGCTTTATCAAATGGTGTCTTGGATTTCCAGTTTTCCTAGAGAAACTTAGAGGTCATTTGGTTTCAGTGTTTTTTGAAACAGATCTAAAATTTTAGAAAATATGGAAAACTTATTTTATTTCCAATAAAAAATGCGTCAGAAAACTTGTAATTCTATATTATATTTTTTGAGAATTATATATTATATTATAGAGCATTTTCCTCTCTTGAATGTAACATAGAAAGAAATGTTCATTTTATGTTTTCTTTGCCTACCTGCATGCAATGCGCTGGGCCCAGCGTGCGCCAACAACCTGTCACAAAGCTCTGGACACAGTGCTCAGCACGTGACTTCTCTGCCCAGCACCTCATCCCACTCTGGGTTGAGTGCCCAACTCCTTCCCCTGGCATTTTTTAAGTTTTCCGAAAAAATCTGAAAACAAAAGATGGAAAAACCAAAATAGTCAGATTCTTCTGCTTTGTTTTAAAGTGAAATAGTTTTCAGTAAATGAAAATAAAAGATGGAAGTATTTCCTAAAATCAAGCAGGCTCTTAGGCTTCGTTTGGTTTGATGAAAATAAATTCTGAAAAGGTAATTCACTTTGATGTGTTTGATAGATGATCTTAAATATAAGAGAAAATAAAAGAGTATAGATTGGTGAGAGGAAAATGGCTTCTCATCTTGAAAAGAGTAAGTTGTTTCCTAATTTTTAATATGCTTTTCTAGTCAACAGGAAATTGTTTTCCTGTTGACTGAGATTTTATAATCACCAAACAGTAAAAATTGAGGAATCCATTTTCTAAAAAGGTAGTTTCATCAAAATAAACGGAGCCTTAGTTTTAGTTGAACATCCTCCCTGTTGTTGGTGGGGAAGGTGAGGATGAGCAATGTTTGAGGACAAGGGGAGATTTGGTTGGTAGTAGAGAACCGCTAGAGAAGAGGTAGTTCCAGGGACGAAGTCGGGGTTTGTTTGGGTGGGGGTTGTGCACTGAGTATTTACAAGTTGAGGTGTGATTGTTTGATGTGGTGGTGACGAAAGGGAAGAATCGAAGTAGTACTAGGGAGTTATGGTGGTAAGGATATCTTTCAAAACATCAGAAATAAGTAGAAGAGCGTAGGAAGGAACTTGGTGGTCTGGGAAGGGACGGATAGTGGTTGAGAAGGGATGAGTGGGAGTAAAGTATGACAACATGAGGGAACTACAATGGACAATTTGAGAGGCGGTTGTGTCGTAGGTGCGATAGTAAGAGGAGGTGATTGAAGTTGGGGAGGGACTAGAGATTTTCTGGACGGAATTGGTGGTTGTATTGGAGAAGGGTCAACAGGGAACAAAGCTTAGTGGATGGGTGGCTGGTAGGAGGGGAGGCGGCGATTAGAGAGGAGTTCTATTTGTTGTGAAAGACCGGTGTAGAGGTTTGGTATATTGGTAGGGGGCGGTGAAAAAGAGACTAGAGAAATGGGATAATAAAGTTAGAGGGGTCCCTTCTATTCCTTCATCTATCATCTGCCTCTTATCACCATGACCTTCCACCCCTCCCCTGTTTTGCATCCATTCCATCTATTTGCTCTCTCCTTGTTGCATATAGGATTTACCAGTGTCGTTTTTGAGAGGGAATAGGATGATTAACCGAATTGTTAATCATCCAGGAATTTCATTGCTGTCAGATATAAAAGGTTAAGGTACAACAGTGCTTCTGCCAACTGCCAGTCTCAGCATTAAAGAAGTAACTCATCTAAATACTTTCCACTCCCGTGTCAGGTTTCTTGCATGATAAATGATATTTTTCACGTAGTCTCTATCTCTCGGAAAATCATTGCGTTGTGCTATAGCCAAATTGCCCACAACAGTGCAAACAGTTGTAGAACAGTAATAATATTGTTGGCCGTCTGCCCTAGTAGTTGGTTTTTAATTGTGATCCTTTAGGTATTGTCGATTAGTTTTATTTTATTAGGTTTTCTAGTTATTTGGTGTAGGGTGTTTAGAGCCCTATACTTTTGTATAGTTCCTTGGGGCTTTGAGTGAATATTGGCTTTAGCCTATTTCTCATAAGCGGATAACTTAATTAATATTGAGGGGTTAGTTAATAAATCTCCATCACTTACTCTTCTCTTTGTGTTGGTGTAATGCCAGTGGCATCAGAAATTGAAGAGAGGCCAGGTGTGGAGCAATAGTTATTAGGTTAGAGGTATTAATATCACTGACTGTATGGGAGGTAAAGCAGATTAGATATGGAGTTTGACAGTGGGAGAGAGTAGTGGAAGGAGAGCTGGAAGTAGTGGTGAAAGTGTGGGTGGGACTATCCTCTCCACAGCCCTTTCTTCCCTCAACTCTGTCCACCGTTCTTTCTTTTTCATCACTTGTCACCACCTTGACTGTTCTCTGCCTATCACCTGATTGTTACCCTCTTCTTTCTACTTCCATGCTCCTTCGTCTTCACCTGCCACCCTCTTCCAAACACACATGCCCTTAATTCTTTCACCTCTTTTGGTGGCCGACTGATATCTGTATATATTATTTGATTCCATTACCTTGCATATAAGCTTGTGATTATTTCTTTCTGTGGAGTTACTATTCATTTAACTGATTTTTTTTCAGGAGGAGAGAGGAGGCACAGAGATTGCTCAAGGAGTCATTACAGACGTTGGATGACCAATAAATTAAGGGTCACTACGAAAAGGTTTGCAGTGGTAATCCATGTCTTTCTAAAAAAAGTGAGCTGAAGTTCTTTTGCTTGTATTATGACCAGAGATCTATTTAATATTCTCAATTGCACAAGAAAAATCTTCTTTTCTCTCCCTGCTTGAATTAGCTAGTTTCTTGCCAACTCTACACAAGGCATTGAGAAATGAGCCTTAAATTGTCCTTGAATGAAATTTTATCTTCTATGATGTTCAATTAAAGCAGATGTCAGCAATACTTTTTTATTCCCTTCTTGACGAGTTCTTCTTTACGATCTTAGAATCCATTGACATGCCAAAGAAATTCCACAGTGGAAAAACCTTCTCTCAGATGATTTAAGTACACTCCATAATCTCAATGGCTCCACAATTGATATTTTGGTGTAGGTAAAAGATAGCAACTAGTCCTTTATCTCATCATTCTGATTATACCATCATGATGCCTAGGACGGTTGCATCTTTAGAATGATTTCCTATCTGTTATTTGTAATGATACATGCCTATTATTAAATCTCAGCGATTCAACTGTTATTAAGTATAGACAATTTCGGAAAAGAAAATGTTAGACAAAATCTCATGAGCTTTAAGCTTTAAGTTTTGGCCTTGACAGTGGGATATCTTAGTAATCTCATCTCAATGAATTACATTATGACTACATTGATCTGGCGGAAGGAGTCAATGTTCAACTTATTATTTTTTCCAGGGAAGTTTTGTACAGAAGAACAGCCTTTGCAGGTAGGTTGTCGCTTTACTCATTTTTGTCTCTTTTAGGTTGGGAGCCATTGTCAAGATTAGCATGATTTGCTGCACTTGGCTCAGAAGTAACTGGATTGTAGCATTGCTTGGCCATCAGCATTTTTCTGTTTTATTATAGTAATAAACCTAATTGCATATCACCCGAGAAATCGGTCTCATAATCATATACTTTCAATTCATAATTTTTGTAGTATTGGTGTGAAATTTCATTCTTGGTAAAGTTCGTCGTACCAAGTTAGAGCATGACCGTTTGGAAAGAGAATGAGGTGTTGCAGAAACAACTGGGATGCCGTCGGTAGACGGTAGACCAGATGGTAAGTTAAACGAGGCTGTATTTGGTTGGAGAAGGCTGTATTTGGTTGAAGTATAATCTAAGGGATAAGAGTTTATTCTTTGAATTATACTCAAACATTTAAGTAATACCCAAAAATTGAAAGGAGCAGTTTTGTCTTTAAAAAAAAAAAGTTATATCTAATTTGAGTATGATATGAGCAAAAATAATTATTAATTTATATATTATCATTTTTGATACTCTATTATTCTTGTATGCAATCAAATATAAACGTGAATAAAAATAAGGTATAATATATCACGAGTATAATTATATTTATATAGGGTATAATAATATTTGAACCAAACAAAGCCAAAGGATAAAAGATAGAATAAAAAAAATATTTTATCTTATTTTATCAAATGTCATTATAAAAGTTAACTCAAAAATGAGTTTTTTTAGAAATAAACTATTTTATCAAATTGGTGTAATAACCAACCAAGTACCTCCAAAGAGTTTAATGTTTTATCGCTAATAGATGTCTAGTTTAGTTTATTAGTGATATGTTTATCTAATAAGTTATGCTAGTCATTGGAACTAAAAGGTAGATACATTTTGTTTGGTTGAATAGTTGATATAATCGTTACATCGAGTTTGTAACATACACATTTCGCGTTAGGAAAATATTTTATAAGAGGAGGATATGTGGAAATGTGAATATTTTAAACAATCAAATTTGTTGTCTACCAGCCGTTCAGTATGTTGGTCAACTATTGCGTCATCAGGAGGTTTCGCGGAGTTCACTGTTTTTTTTGGGTGATGGAATTCTGTTCAGTATTATTAGTGCTTGACTAATTCGATATTCGAATGAGTTGACGCTGCAAGAAAATCTTAGTTAAAGTGCGACTCTGAAGCTCGAACTCGGGACTACTAGTTCCCTCGTCCCTCAATTTAGGACACAAATCTATTAATTATCTGTGTCAATCAATTTTATGAAAAGTGACTAGACAACCGAAATTTTGTTCTGGCTTGGGTCGAATAGATAAGAGAATTCAGTAAAAAAAGTCTTTGAATTATGAAGTGGATTCATGTTTCTAACTTCATGCAGATTCATTTATTTATTTTTTTCGTTTTTTGACACGACATATTTCTGACTCTTTTTTTCCTCTTCCCTCCTACATTTGCCCTTTTGTTTTTTTTTTTGCTGAAATATTTTTTATTTTAATTTTCTCTCTCCTTTCACTCTCTTTTTTTTTCTTTTTATCATCAAATATAAAGTTTAATTTTATCTTTCAATTTTTAAGTATTAATTTATAGTTTGAAATAATAAAATTTAATTTTATACTAACTTAATATAATTATAAAAGGATTTAATAGAGATGTACCCTATTTAAGTAGAGTAATTCATGTATTCTATCATCTCGATTATTAGATCTGAAATTTATTATGATAAAAAAATATAAATATAAATTTTAAATAAATTATTTATTTTTTATCACACATTTCAGATCCAATAATTCAAATAATTTTATTTTAAATTGACACAAAATCTTTTACGAGGCAGATTTGACATAATAGTTTATTTATATTATACATAAATTATTTTTTTTTCTTATTTTAAAAAGTTTAATATTAATTTATATGCTTATTATGATTTTCAAAAAAATATTCAAATATATGATTAAATTTATTATTTATATCGAATTAATTTATTTATAAAAAAATTGTATGATGCATTTTTTTCACAATGAAAATTATTTGGTGACGACTTTTTTGTCCATTAATATTTCTCTTTTATTCACATTGATTAAGAATATTTTATCACGTTAAATATTTATATAATTGTTTTTTTTATTTTAATTCGTTATTTTGATTCTTGATCAATCTATTAACCTTATATGCTCTATAGAGTCCTTATATAAATTTTTTAAAATTTAATTATTCAATATTTTATAGTATCTATTATTTCTTTTATATAAAAAAAGTCGTCATCGTTCAAAAATATAACTCAATTAAAAATAAATCTCATTATATTTTTATATTTTTACTAATTTTTTTCTCGACTATTTCTTGCAACAATTTTTCCTTCATTAATAATGCTTAGACACTCCAAAATCCAAAATTCAACCCAGTAACTATTGGAATCACCACTTAAAAAATATTCAACAAAACAAAGTAAGGTACAACATCATGACGTCTAAGTTTGTGTCAGGCACAGCAGAACAACGCACATTTGTGCTTAACCGAAGTGCCATTTGCTACACCAATGCGACGCGGAGCGACTGCATGGGCGCGAACGTGTACTCGTAAAGTGGCGACATTTGTGCTTTACCGAAGTGCCATTTGCACATCAAACTTCCTTCTCGTCGTCGCCGGTTGAGAGAGAGAGAGAGAGAGAGAGAGAGAGAGAGAGCAGTAGCCAGTAGGAATGACGGAACCGCAGCAGCGTTGGAGGGTGGTGTGCGTGACGGGAGCCGGAGGCTTCGTGGCGTCGTGGCTTGTGAAGCTTCTCCTCTCCAAGGGCTTCATGGTCCATGGCACCGTCCGCGATCCAAGTACACAATTTCTCTCTTCTTCGTATTTCTTCCTGTTCCTTTTACTCGTTTTGTCCATCTTCGCTTGACTCGTCCATTCGACAGTTCCTAGCACTGTGTGGCTGTTCACGCACACACAAACATGCACAAAGGCGCTTCTTTGATCTTTTTTTCCTGTACGAATTGCATGAAGACTATTGACAATTTATCAAACATCAAGAGAGCATAAAGAACGAAAATTTATTTCAAGTTTTGATCACCAGATTAATTTTCGAGAAGCAATCGACGCCCTCGAACTTATCCCATTGAACTGTTTGATACCATTTGCGAACAGAAAGCAAGTAGGATGATTCTATGGATATTTGAAAAAAAAAAAGGAACAACTCTGGTGTATATGCAACGAAAAAGAAAATGTTGTTCTTTTGTGCACCGTTAATCCATGCAATTTCAGTCCGTGTCCTGGGACTGTAAAGCAAAGTGTGATTCTTAAATAATTTGATTCTTGGAAGTAATCTGGTCTTATTTGTGATCAAAACCTGGGATCAGGTGATCCTAAGAATGCACATTTGAAGAAGCTGGAGAATGCTGTGGAGAATCTGCAACTGTTTAAAGCCGACTTGCTAGATGGGAACTCGTTGGTACCAGCCATTGCAGGCTGTGAAGGGGTGTTCCACGTTGCAAGTCCTGTTCCTATGGGCAAAGTTCCGAATCCAGAGGCAAGTGCTTTGCAAGTCCTGTTAATATGTAGTAGGCATATCCCTTTCAAAAAGTATGTAGTAGGCACATGGTATACCAATTTACAGCCTTCTGAATTCATATTGTTTCCTTATTCTAGAAACTAGAGTATACTACATATGGTTGCATTTTTGCATCATTTTGTGAGAATATTTTGCAATATGCAGGTTGATCTTATTGCTCCAGCAGCGACAGGGACTCTAAATGTCCTTAAGGCATGCTCTGATGCCAACGTTCATAGAGTAATAGTTGTGTCATCAACTGCTTCTGTGTCCATGAATCCTAATTGGCTCAAGGATAAGATCATGGACGAGACTTGTTGGTCTGACCACGAATACTGTCGGACAACTGAGGTACTGATTTTCAAAGATAGATAGTTGTTTATTTGTTTTGTGTTTGCTTTATCTAAGTTTGCATGTATGTGATGACTTAAGATTATGACTCTCATTTAACTGATTCTTCTTGAAGAGGTATTCCTCAGATGCAAGGTTTTTAGAAGTACTTACTTGATAAACACATTTTGGTTGCATTTGTAGTATGCATCTTTACATATGTGGTAAGTCATGATTGAATGATATTCTGTTTCTAAAGTAAATGACATGGAGCCACGATATGGATAGATCGTTGGGCCTTCCCCTTCCTCACCCTTCCTCAAACCCCCAAAAACCCTCCCCTGCTTCTGCTTCCCCCTCCACCACTACAGTGACCACCCCCCTTCCTCCTCCTCCGCCTTCCTCTCAGACTTCTCAAGCTGTTGGGCCTTCCCTTCTCCAGCCACGTCAAAGACCTGGGTTCCATAACAACTGGATCAATGCGGTCAAAAGTTCTCGGAGCTTCCCTCCTCCTCAGATCTCTGGAGCGCAACTCCGGGGCATACAAGAGGCGATCACTGAAGAAATAGTCATCCCACAGGGAGATGTCGCTCAAAGATCGGAAGATCTCAAAAAATGTCTTATGGCAAGGGTGGTTGGGAGATCCACCTCTATGGAAACTTTCAAGACAGAGTTGCTCAAAGCATGGTTCCTAAAAGCTCCTATCAAACTTATAGATCTAGGGAACTCTTACATTCTTTTCATGTTTGATAATGTAGATGACAGGTTAAAAGTGTTGACGGGAGGGCCTTGGACGATCTGTGGACACATCCTCAATGTAACGCAAGCTAAGGCATTTTTTCGTCCTTTTGATGACTAGATTAGTACCTCCCCAGTCTGGATTCAACTGCCGGGAATACCTTTCGAATTAGGAAGTGCAGAAGCCATCCTCAAGGTCGCCGCAGCTTTTGGTACCCCGCTCATGCTGGAAGAACAGGAAGAGACGATGATGCATTGTCGTACTACTAGAATCTGCGTCGAAATGGACTTGTCCAAGCCAGTGAAACAAGGAGTCTGGATCAAAACTCCAGACAACCTCAGGTATTTTCAGAGGGTGTCTTATGAAAATCTGCCTTCCTTGTGTTTCAGATGCGGTATAGTTGGCCATAGGTTGGAGCAATGTTCGTCCGGTCAAGCTTCAATATCCTCGGAAGTCAGTGGCAGAAAAGTCCTGCTCTACGGCCCGTGGCTGAGATCTACCTCCGAACGGAGGAGGAGACCAACAGAAGGGGAGCACCGACCACCTCGCCGGCAGGGAATAGTCGGAGGAGTTGAACCGAAACACGGCTCACATCCGAACCGGGCTACTAAACCGAGCAATCGGTATGCAGCCCTAGCGATGGAGGATCAAGACCGCAGGATAACGGCAGCAGGTAATCCAAGCCACCCGATCATACTAACTCACTGTACACAGACCCAGGACGCTGGCGAACACTCCCCTCACGTGAGGAACAGCAGGCCCCACGAGTCTTCATCCAGTAATCGAGGCATCAACGGCTACTCGGAGCAAAAAATCTCTGACACACCACTACAGGATGACAAAATCGAGGGGCTTGCGGAAGAGGACTTTCCACCGCTTGAAAGGACACGTGGTACCCCGATCATCCGCACACCAAAGGAGGGCAATCGACACCTCGTGATGAACGAAAAAAAAAACGCGGATACCTTGCATCTGGTTTCTCCTCCTAACCCTAAGTCTAAAATTTCTTCATCTAATCTGTATGTGCCTTTAGTTCTTCCGGAGGTAGAAAAGGAAGAGCTCAGAAGATCAGAACCAGAAGACATTGAGAACGCTGATACCCCACAACTGGTTTCTTCTCCCATCCCTAACCATACTATTTCTTTATCCAAACTTGATGAACATCTAGTTGTGCCTGTAGAGGAAAACAAGGAGCAAAGGGAAACAAAGCATGAAGACATGGTAGCCATGGTTAAACTACAAATCTCTGGGGCAGAAGAAAAAGAGGAATCTGATGGCCATGACTCGGAAGAGGATATCGATCCTGATCTTTTCCCATCCACACGGACAGAGAATAAGAGAACAAGGACTGCAAAGAAACGCTTTTCTCCTCCTCCGCCACCTTCACTCAAAAGTCGAAGGAAAGCAGGGAAATTACAGAAGGGTAAGCTGATGATTAATAATAATGAAATGACTTCATTCCCTCCCCTTGACATGCAGGC
>LTAE01005247.1:0-19692 GCA_001647135.1 Pontederia paniculata
ATCATAAAATCCTAACTCATATTTATAAGGGTCCATATAAGGAAACATCCACGGGCTTGGGCTTAATGGCCCAAGCCCTCCGCTACCGCCACAGATTCCCTTTTTTTTCTCTCTCAATTTTTTTTTCAATTTTGAGTACAGGGTATAATATTTCAAGTCACAATAACAATTTTATAAGGATCAAATCCGATCTTTTTGTTTTGACATGCATCGTTAAAAGTTATATGTAACAATTTAAGTCGTTATAAGGAAATATATCGTTATATTTAACTTTCTCAATCTTATCTTTAACTTTCTCTTTCACATGTGAGCCGCCGATATCTTTAATCAAACTCAATTTAGAACAACTAAACAAAAAATTGATTTTAATAAAAAAAATTCTTAGGGTTTAAAAATCAATACTTTTTGTCATGATAATATGTTAAATTTGATGTACTACTCATAATTCTAAAACTTGAGTAGTTAGAACGAACATCTTTATATTTATACATTATAAAATTTATTATCTTCTTAAATTTTAAAGTTTTTGAAATAAATACTAATCATAGTAACATAGTAGGGGTCGAGATCTTAAAGTCAACAAAAGCTCATTGAAAGTAAATTTCCTGAAAAATTAATTCTTGTATGATTTAGTTCTAAAATTATAAACACTATGCTTTTTAAATACTCGTAATCAGCTTTATCATTTTTTAAGAGGAGATCAGTGTACAAGATTACTAGTAAATAATTAATGAGTTATTTTCGCTAACATCCTCTCAACTATATTTTTTTCCACATCTAACTATAAATTATAAATTTATTAATTGTAGTTTTCAAACTTATTTTGATTTATCAATCTAATATTTTCGTTAGATTTCAATCAAAATTTTGTTAAATTATTTTTTAATAATTATGAAATATCATTCTCACCCTTAATTATTTAATATAATAAAAAACTTTATAAAATAAAAATAAAGTAAAGATAGAAATATTATTTAACAATTTTTTTAATAGTTATGAAATGTCTTGATCAAGTTATTATTTTTTATTTTAAAATGTTTTATAATATTTAAAAGAAATTATCATTTCGTAATTAATAAAAAAAACTTAATAAAATTTTAGATGTCGTTTAACAGAAGTACTTGATCGACAAAATTAATATGAGTTCAAAAATTAAAATTGATAAATTTATAGTTTAAGGTTATATTGAGAAAAAATTATAGTCGAGAGATTGTTAACAAAAATAATTCATAATTAATTTGATCCGACTTCTAGAGCACGAATTAATTCGATCAACTTCTTATTGATTCCGACTTGTCAAATTTAAAAATAAGAAGTTCCACTATCAAAAATCAAATCGAAAACTATTTGATCATGTGCCGTATCTTTCCACTCGTTTACATCGTTTTTCTTGATCCGTAGGTGCATGCACTAACAAATTAGTTTTACAGTGTGTGGTTCAATGACTCCAATCCACTGGCGGACGTAAACATCTGTCCAAAAAATGTTTGTTCCACAAAACTAATTGCAAAAACTGCAGGAACAAATCGCTGTATTGGACATTCTAACGAGTTTTATTAATTTGCTGCATTGAGCTCTCGTTTCAGATGGAGATGCATATGAACAAATATACTAATACACATGCATGCATTACTCCTTTAGGGCCAGGCCGGTTTGAACTTAGATACATTTCAACAACGTATGCATCATAAACTTTATTACTTGAATAAAACCAGGAACTTCTGGTCAAGGAATTGAATTATAACTTGCTTGTGGATACATAGAGATGCATGAAGAACAAGTTTGAAATATGTCAAGTCAAATAGTTAACAATTTAAGTGGCCCGAATTAAGTCACCATCAATCATCCATGCATCGAGCTGGAAACCATATATACTTAAATATGTCACACATGCATGCATGGCGATGGGTGTCGGGTGTTGCATGCAATGAAACTAAGGCCAAAACCTTTTGGTTTGAGTGGTGTGTTTGATCAAACTTTTGGACTTCTGAGCTCCTAACAATATCGATCGAGTTAGGTAAGAATTTGTTTATAGATACGTGAATTTTGCTTCACTTGGATTAAGCAAGAGGATCTAGCACTCATCGAGTTAATTATATAAGCGTCGTGTTGCATGCTGCATGCACGAAATTGAACGGGGGGGAAGGTGATGGGGTGGCGTATGCTTGCAATAACGTGCATGTTGTTTAGTTACCTAATTAAGTAATGTTATTAATGATGTACATGCCATGCGGTCAGTGCGCGTGTCTTCTTTAATTAACCACCAAAAGTTTTGTCCGGTCCAAGTCCTTCACCAACATTTGGAAAGAAAAACTCACGACCAAAGAAAATGAAGCCATTATGAATCACGGAATTTTGACATAATATATCACCATTTGAATCAGACAATTGAAATCCTTGCCATTCACTTAGAAAGTGGTTGTTTGAAATGTCAAGTATTCATCATGTGATAATATATGCTAAATTTGTTTTAGGGTTAGTAAATAAAATAACGTGCATGTTGTTTAGTTACCTAATTAAGTAATGTTATTAATGATGTACATGCCATGCGGTCAGTGCGCGTGTCTTCTTTAATTAACCACCAAAAGTTTTGTCCGGTCCAAGTCCTTCACCAACATTTGGAAAGAAAAACTCACGACCAAAGAAAATGAAGCCATTATGAATCACGGAATTTTGACATAATATATCACCATTTGAATCAGACAATTGAAATCCTTGCCATTCACTTAGAAAGTGGTTGTTTGAAATGTCAAGTATTCATCATGTGATAATATATGCTAAATTTGTTTTAGGGTTAGTAAATATTACCAGAACGTCACGATCATTCCGATCAGCCCGAAAATTAAAACTAATGGCCGGAGAAAATATTTTAGAATTCTGATTTAAAATGTTCCAACACCGAGACACTTTTTTTTAAAAAAAATAAAACTAAAATAACTTTTAACTTGATAATATCTAGGTTAAGTATTGATAGTATCTTGAACGTTAACTCAGTGATAAATTCTTGTATGACTCTCTGTGCATCATAATCGTTCGAATAATTGGGGCAACGAAAGTTTGGATTATTCAGAATCTTGTAATCAGCTATTACTTTCCTATTAAAGAAAATACTCATTCACATCCCGAGTATATATGTAGTCCAGTTAAAGATGAACATCGTAAATTTTGTGTCTTCTTCTGTGTTCGAATTTATCTTTCTCGTTTTATATCCGCAATATTAAGTAACTTGTATATCATTTTTTATTATATATGCCAATCTAATCCATCTTAATTAATTTTCGTATCTAATGATGTAATTGTTTATTCAATGACCACTACATGTTTAAAATATAGTTAGTTAAGTTATGCATATTTTCGTAATTTCTTGAATCACATATTATTATACATTTTTATTTTGAAAAATTAGAAATAGAAGAACCGGATTTCCCGGCTTAAGACGTCTCAATCAAATTGAGACAAGGATCCGGACATTGTCCCGGTTAATTTTGAATCGAGATCAGAATGGAACTATATTTGATGTATAATGATTTTCTTGCGATAAGCTTGAAAAAAAAATATTGCTAATTTCTCGTCATTCAATTGGGAGTTTCACTCTGCTATTCGGTGAGAGGCGTACCATGAATCTTCAAATTTGTTTACATACATTGAAGTTACTCCTTGAGGTCTCTTTTTTTCCTCCTTTACTTTAAAGGTACATGTGTAACACCTAAATATTTCATAAAAGAAAAAAAGAAAAATATATGGTAAGATAAGATGAGATATGATTAAGATTAGAAAAAGAATAAGTATGAATTAAAATTAAATTATTATTCTAATTTTTAATATTTCTAGTCCTACTTAAGTTAGTTTTTACAGAACCCTTATAAAATGAGGAATAAAGGAGAGGACTTCATTATTTTCTCTTTCAAGCCAAAGATTTCATAAATATTTTTCTCTCCTGTTCGATTAGAAGAAGAGGAACGTCAAACGAAGAAGAAATGTATGTAACTAAGAGGATCAATCCTAGGGATTATTATATGTATATGACAATATAATTGTTGTAGTTCCCTGCCAAAAATTAAAGTTATTATACTTAATATTATTGCTGGAGTTATGCTCAACCGACGACGAGATGGAGGCAACGACTTGCAACACTTGACGGAGTGGATGCGGGCCGTGTCAATTGAGAAACGGACTGTGTTAATGGTCGTGACATTTGAACGTAGGTCGTGTTTACCAATGTACAACGAAGCACCAAAAATAGATCGTGTCGTCCCTTGACGCAGGCCATTTTCCTCGACATCATCGAAGTTAACTTGCTCGACGACCGCGACATGAACCGCGTCAATCTTCGATGTGGGCCATGTTAGCCGCTATGGAAATAGACGCATCATACAACGCCAAACATATTCCTCGATCATGTCAACACTATGCATGACTTAGGTCATGTCACATGGAGGTAAATTAAATGTGAATTGAATGAAATCGGGTCGCCACGAACACAGACCGCGCAACATATGACACGGTTGTGTCTGTGGTCAACACAAGCCATGTCCAACATAAAATGGACTGTGTCCGTTAGAAATTGTTAAATAAGTTTTTATTGTGTTAAGTATTGATTATTTTATGAAGTATAAATTCTAGATTTTTATGATAATATGATTTAAAAATAAATGTTGCATGTGATTGAACCGGTCATGAAGAGGATGAATTGGATCCCGATGAATTGACCTCTAGTCATAGGGAAATTGGATTCCTTTAGGGACAATGGTTTACGGGTCCCTACTATTTCAGTTAGGTTCCTTTAGGAAAGAGTGCAATCGAGTTCCTAGTGCTTCAATTGTTAACTAGGTTCCTTTAGAAATACCTTCAAAGGATTTCTAATGATCAATTGGGTTCCTTCAGAATAATTGTTAGTATTATTAAACTATTTTTCTTCAAGCCTAGCTAACTTTAATAGCATCGAGGAACAAATCAATGACCTTCATGATTGTTAAAGGCTCATAATTGATTGTTATAATTAAACAAAGATAAGAATTGGGCTTGAACCTATTGATCAGAAAATAATTGAGCTTTGCTTCACAGCAATATAGTTGAGGTTCTTGCAATTGAATTGTTATTGATATTGTTACAACTGAAAATATGTAATGAAAACGTAAAAAGATAAGGTAAAGAAAAAAAATAGAATTTTTGTTTTAATATTTTTTTATCATGTCTTTTTCCCTATTGAATTTTCTTTACATTTTATCCTTCAACGCTCATGGAAGAATTGTCTCCCCTGCATGTTTTGATCCAACAGGCAATGAACACAATATATGGTGGCTCTAATGATGCAGGCATTCATGATGTGAATGCTTGCACATAATAGAAGTCTAGCTTGAGTCCAGTCTATAATCAAATTAGTCTTACTATATTTTATTAATTATGTCATTCTTTATGGAACAATGTAATAGAATATTTTATTTGGTTAGACTCATTTATATAGTGTTTATTTTAAAGTCATTGCTTTTCGCATTACGTGTTAATTATTTTGACCAGTCTTTCGATCAATTATAAAGCCAAATAAGATAGAACATAGAGTCTCAAAATCTATATTCTATCGCGTGATGAATGTGGATTTGAGGGCATTATAGTTAGATATCAAAGTCTAACGAGAGATATTTCTTAGCAGTCTCTAAAGAAGCAAAGTCTATGTGCAAGCATCACAAATAGTCATAGTGCCATCAAAGAAGAGTATATGTCAAGTCCTAAGGAGATTATCGATAGTGAATTAATTTTTAAATATTTTTTTGACTTGTTGTAATGCAAATGCCTCCTAGACATATTCCTAATCAAAGAGGGCAAGCTCATCAAGTACTCCTAGTGAAACCTAATGATAGGATTATAAAGTCCGACATAGATTAAAAATATATCATTGATAAATAGATAATATGTCTGAATTCGATGAGAAATTCATTTTTAAGGAGATTATTATGTAACACCCAAAGATTTAATGAAATAAAAATAAATAATAAAAGAAGAAAAAGAAAGATATGTAAGATAAGATGAGATATGATTAGGATCAGAAAAAGAATAAGTATGAGTCAAAATTAAATTATTATTCTATTTTTTTAATATTTTAATCATACTTAACTCAGTTTTAAAAGACTCATAATCATAAGTAAAATTGGAGGGATTAAGTTGAATTGGAATAAAATTACTCCTATAAAACCTTATAAAAAGAGGGGTAGAGGAGAGAGAACCTCATTGCTTTCTCTCTCAAATCCAAGACACAAGAATCTCTCTCTCTCTCTCTCTCTCTCTCTAATATATATATATATATATATATATATATTAGACTAGAAGAAGATGAATGCCAAACGAAGAAGAAATGTATGTAACTAGGAGGATCAACCCTAGGGAGTATCGTATGTATATGACATATAATTATTATACTTCCCTGACAGAAAATATTGTTATCATATTTAACTGTTCATGGAGTTATGTTTAACCGACGACGGGATGGAGAAAATGACCTACAATAGCCGATAGACTAAACGTGCATTGCGTCAATTGAGAAACAGACCGCGTTCACAGGAAAAATGACCATGACGTTTTAACGTAGGCCATGTTCACAGAGGTACAACGGAGCGTTCAAAATGAACCACATCCCCCCTTGACACGGGTCATGTTCTTCGGCATCATCGGAGTTAACTAGCTCGATGATCGCGAAATGAACCGCATCGATCTTCGATGTGGGTCGTGTTCGTTGTTATGGAAACGAATGCATCATACAATATTAGACGTGTTCCTCGATGATGTCAACACCATGCATGACTTGGGTCGTGTCACACTTGAACATCAGTTGTGTCAATGGAGGTAAATTGAATGTGAATTGAACACGGGTCGAATCACCTCAAACCAAGACCACGTAGCATATGACCAGACCATCTTCGTGGTCAACACGGATTGTGTCCCGACACAAAATGGACTATGTCTATGAGAACACAAGCCTTGTTCTCGTTATCAAAAAGAGATTGTTTAATGAGTTTTTATTATGTTAAGTCTTGATTATTGCATGAATTATAAAATCTTGATTTCTATGATATTATGATTTAAAAATAAACATTGAAAATCTATCGTTGATAAATAGATAATGTGTTTGCATTCGATGAGGAATTCATTTTTAAGGAGATTATTATGTAACATCCAAAAAATTAATGAAATAAAAATAAATAATAAAAGAAGAAAAAGAAAGATATGTAAGATAAGATGAGATATGATTAGGATTAGAAAAAGAATAAGTATGAGTCAAAATTAAATTATTATTCTAATCTTTTAATATTTTAATCCTACTTAAATTAGTTTTAAAAGACTCATAATCATAAGTGAAATTGGAGGGATTAGGTTGAATTGGAATATAATACTCCTATAAAACCTTATAAAAAGAGGGGTAGAGGAGAGAGAACCTCATTGTTTTCTATGTAACTAGAAGGATCAACCCTAGGGAGTATCATATGTATATGACAATATAATTATTATACTTCCCTGACAGAAAATAGTGTTACGATATTTAATTGTTCATGGAGTTATGTTTAACCGACGACGGGATAGAGAAAATGACCTACAATAGCCGATAGACTAAACGTGCATTGCGTCAATTGAGAAACAGACCGCGTTCACAGGTAAAATGACAATGACATTTGAACGTAGGCCATGTTCACGGATGTACAACGGAGCGCTAAAAATGAACCACATCCCCCCTTGACATGGGTCATGTTCTTCGGCATCATCGGAGTTAACTAGCTCGACGATCGCGAAATGAACCGCGTCGATCTTCGATGCGGGTCGTGTTTGTTGTTATGGAAATTAATGCAATATTAGACGTGTTCCTCGATGATGTCAACACTATGCATGACTTGAGTCATGTCACACTTGAACATCAGTTGTGTCAATGGAGGTAAATTCAATGTGAATTGAACATTGGTCGAATCACCTCAAACCAAGACCATGTAGCATATGACCAGACCGTCTCCATGGTCAACACGGACTGTGTCCCGACACAAAATGGACTATGTCTATGAGAAAACAAGCCTTATTTTCGTTATAAAAAAGAGATTGTTAAATAAGTTTTTATTGTGTTAAGTCTTGATTATTGCATGAACTACAAAATCTTGATTTCTATGATAATATGATTTAAAAATAAACATTGTATGTGATTGAATCGGACATGAACAGAATGTATTAGTTTTCTGTGAATTGGCCCATAGTCGTGGTGGAATTGGATTCTTTTAGGGACAATGGTTTACAAATCCCTTTGAGAACAATTATAAAAGATCTCTAGTAGTTCAATTGGGTTCCTTTAGGAACAAATAAAAATGAGTTCCTAGTAGTTCAATTGTTAATTGGGTTCCTACTGGTTCAATTGGATTTTTTCGAGAATAATTATCACTATTGTTTAACTTTTTTTTTAATCTAGCTAGCCTTAATGGCACCGGAGAACAAACTACTGATCTTCATGATGTTTGAAGGCTCACAATTGATTGTTATAATTGAAGAGAGGATAATAAGACTTAAGTAAAGATTGATTTGAGTTTGAACCTATTTAACAAAGAATAATTGGGCTTTGATTGAATTGTTACTGATATTGTTATAACTGAAAAAGAGATAATAAAAAGGTAAGGTAAAAAAATAGAATTATTATTTTAATATTCTTTATCATGTCTTTATATATTTTTTTCTATTGCATTTCCTTTATATATTGGGCTTCAACGCTCATGAGAGAATTATCTTTCTTATTTTTGATACTACAAGCGATGGACGCAATTGATAAATGGTAGGACTTGTAATGCAGACATTTGTAATGTGAAAGCTTGCACATGATAAAAGTGTAGATTGAGTCTAATGTATAGTCAAATTAGTGATATTAGATTTTATTAGTTATGTCTTCATTTATTGAACGATGTGATAAGATATTTATTTGTCTAGAGACGATATATATATATATATATAT
This sequence comes from Pontederia paniculata, assembly GCA_001647135.1. Classification (NCBI taxonomy): domain Eukaryota; kingdom Viridiplantae; phylum Streptophyta; class Magnoliopsida; order Commelinales; family Pontederiaceae; genus Pontederia; species Pontederia paniculata. Next base: position 8,972 of record LTAE01005247.1, read on the forward strand.
ATATATATATATATATTGTTAGGACTCTTCATTTTATTCTAAATATGATTAGCCTTTTAATCTTATATATTCATTCATAGTAGCTAAACCGTTGTTTGAGTCATATAGATTGTGTGAATCTATCTTGATCTTTACTCTAGAATAAAATTTTGATAATAAAAAAACACAGAAATTATTTATTTAATTGGGGGTTTGTCTTTACCTTACACTATAATGAAAAAAAAAACTAGTGAAAAAACAATAAATAGTTTTTTTAAGAGTAATAATAAGATGGACCAGGCTTTCTGTTGGCCAGTTTCATGTTGCAGTTGTAGGCCCAACAAAACTACCATCAAATAAAAATCTGATTTTTACTTCATGGTCTCTGGCGTCGAGGCATTTCCTGCCAAGCGTTCCAAAGAGGCAGCAGACAGAAGCGAGCGTTGGATCGATCGATCGATTGGTTTCTGGATCGTGTCGAGGCGCGTCGCGTAAGAGTTGCGCGAATGAGGAGACTTTGATGGCTCTGTTAGCGCGCTTCCCGTTCGCCACGCACCCCATCCCGGTACGCCGTCGCAGCTGCAGCAGAAGAACAAGTCTCATGGGTTCCTCATCCTTCGCCCCGTCCACCTCTTCGTCCTCTGCGTCTTCGGTGGCTTTGGAGAAGGACCGGCCGCCGCGGAAGCTTCCGGTGCTTCTCTTCGATGTGATGGACACGCTCGTCCGCGATCCCTTCTACGATGACATTCCTGCTTTCTTCCAGTAATCACTTCCCGCTTCTCTTTTTCTTTGCACTTTCTTTTATGTCTCTGTTGTTGATGCTGATGGTTAAAGAAAGAAGCTTTCTTGATTATTGACTTATGGTCACTTTCGAGCTTTATTTTTGTGGAAAGGAGGCTCCTTTAATTTCTCCCTTTGATACTTTGGGTTGGTGTCTTAATCCCACTGTATGTAACAATGGCAACAAGGATTTTTATGCAATCAATCTATCGAATCCTTAGCCGTTGTCATTGTTCTACTATTGAGATTCCTAGTGGTGTTATTAGTCCTCAGAATTGTCTTCCTAACAATCTTCCATTGTTTTGATCTGTTCAGAATTTTTCAATTATCTTTTCTGAGTGAGTTTTTCCTAATAGTTTTACTTTGAAGTGTTTGAGACAGAATCATGTTCGTCTTTTGCCCAGGAGCAGCATTCCAAGATTATGCCATTCATTCAAGTTATGCCATTTAACATTCTTCTATTTTCAGTAATATAATTTTTTTGAAAAGTATTGAATAATATAATATGACAATGGATTGCCCACGGTAGGATGAAAAGAGTTAAAAGACTATTGATTGACAGATAAATATAGCATTCAAGAATATAAGAAACTTATGAGTTCCATGGCAACAAATCTGATAACCTGATCAAATGAATGATAACACCATTCCTATCGTAAGCTTTTGACAGCAGATATAGATTGGAACAATTTATTTGTGAAGATCAACAAGATTGCCAATGAAAAGTGGTATCTCGGTTTTCATTGTCTTTCATAGTCTTGCGGGAAATGATAAACCACAATTTAAGATCTCCAGGTTTCTGCTTTCAATTTTCTGGTCGCATCACATTTTACTCGATAGCTAGAATTGGGTTTATGATGCCTCATAGACTTGTTTTTGCATATTGCATCATAGAAGTGCATCTCTCTTTCAAAAATGTGCTTATCTGTTCGTCTATTATATCATCTTCAAATGTTTTTTTTTCTTTTGTAGAATGTCCATGAAAGAACTTTTAGAGCAGAAGCACCCCACTGCATGGGCTGAATTTGAAAATGGACAAATCAATGAGGTATATATCCAAAATTTAGAACTAGTGATGCTATCCCTAGGTTATATTTGTGTGACAAGTTTTTAAAAAAATATATTTATGTGACAAGTTTTTATGCTATTCACTTGGTTTTGTTATTAATGTGCCATGTTGGGAATCAAGAAGTTGACGTTGTTGGCGCATTGCAAATATGACATACCAGCTAAAGACTGTAGATTTCCTTTCACCTCAACCATAGATTAATTCGTCTAGTGGTTGCTCTGGAGAGAGGAACCCATATGTTGATTGAATATTGAATGATTGAAATAGAAATAACTGGATATCAACTTGGACAATCGGGCCCTTTCTATCTAGGCTACGAACATCTGACGATTCCGGAGTTTGCGGTGAAAGAGCAGAATGATATTCCCTGATTAAATTGGTGATTCTAGTAAGAGAAGCAACTTTGAGTATGTATCGATAGTATGAACGCATTGGTCCTCTTTTTTGGTGGAACGATATTCCTTTGTCAAAGCCCTGAAAAACTTATATCTATGCATGAACATCTGGATGACATTTTACATAAATGGCTCCATCACTTATGAAGAGTGCTTAAGACTTTCTGTGATATGGTGGGGGAAATAAGCTACATCTGAGCAGTCCAACATTCACAATTCATCTAATATCTTCTTTATTCACTTGAAACATTGCGAATACAGCTGTTCATGGAAAAAGAATGGCTGACGAATGTTTAAAAAGGTTTGTTTCTTTTTGTTAAGTGTTAAGGCTGGCCTAACTTGGTAAGGATGCTTGGTGAATGTTGAATGAACACCATCAGGGGCTTTCACCAGCTTCACTTTTAGTGGAACTATTGCAATGTATATTTGTCAGTTGTCGCATAACAGATCATGTACTCTTGTAGCCAAGAGAGAAATTCATGGAAGCTTATGTTTATCATTGTTAATGATTGATGATTCTGTTACACTAAGTTCATCCAGTTCTCATTCATAAGTCATCATTCTCTATCATTATCATTTGGACAAAGAGAACATAACTCGTATATCTTTTGTTTATATGTCATAAATGCAAGTCTTTGCAAAATTTTTCTAACCAGTGCCACTTTCCTTCAGAGCGAGCTTGCTAGAAAGTTTTTCAAAGATGGAAGATCATTTGATTTGGAAGGTAAGAACGACTCTGACACTCAAATGGTAAGCTCAGCCCCAATTTCCTTTGGAACTGGAATAGCTTCCTTTGATCATTTAAAGCATCCCTACATTACTTACAAAATTGAACTCTGTTAAATTGGCTAACTTGTTAGAGTATGCATTTGCATTGCAGTCAAGTCTAATCGGTGACTTACAGCTAACTTTCTTTCAGGTCTGAAAGAATGCATGGTAAAAGGATATTCATACCTTGATGGCATTGAGGAATTGCTTCAGCATTTGAAGCATTACAACTATGAACTACATGCATTCACAAATTATCCAATCTGGTCAGTAACATTTTCTCTCTAAGATATTTTCCATAAAGAACTGCATCTGGGTCCAGTTTAATTATCTCTGAGATATGTTATATATAGGTACAAGATGATCGAAGAGAAGCTAAAACTGTCAAATTATTTGTCATGGACATTTTGTTCATGTTCACTGGGTAATATTTCTGCAGACAGAAAAACTATTACTTTTGCTTCTTTCTACTGTTTTATAGTGACTAAATTATCATGGCCTCAGTAGTATTACATTGAAAACTGGTTAACATGTAAAAACTCATTTCAACCTCAAACGAGTCCTTGAGGGGAGGGAATGATAGTGTTTTTCTAGAACAAATAACTTAAGTTGTTTATGGCTTGAAGCATGGCTTTCTCATATGTGCAATAAAACTTAGCATGATACGATAACCATCTGATTCTTCTTTGTGCTACTGATGTGCACTTAAATTGTTATCTCAAACTTGTGACTTTATGTTTCTTAAGGAAATATTAACTAATGTCATAATGCAGGAAAACGTAAGCCTGATTCAGAGATCTACAAGGAGGTGTTGCACCAACTTGGAGTTGAGCCTGGAAGTTGTGTTTTCATCGATGACAGGTTCTATTTTAGCTCGCTAGATTTTGCTCTTATTCACAGCACATAGTAGATTTGATCCTCCATTTCAGGAAGACGAACATTGATGCTGCTGCGAATGCCGGAATGGTTGGATTACATTTCAGGAATGCCGAATCTCTCAGACAAGACTTACGTTCGCTAGGCATTGAGATGCAAGAATTAAAGAACTCATGAGCAGCCAGATAGTTTTTGTGACACAGGTAATTGAACTGTGTTAGATGTGTAACTTTATAAAAATTATAGTTCTATTATTTATCTCGACTTTGAATTAGTCAGATGTTAAACATAACCCTGAGTGGATATAAAAAAAAGTCGATAAAATTGTGAAGTGGCTAATGGTGGCCTTCAAAGATCCATTAAAAGACTAGAAACAAGCCCCACTAGCCATGCCAACATTTTGATTAGTCTCAAAGAACAATAACGTGTAAATTATTATATGCCATCTCTTATTGCACGTCATGATGTTACATACATGAACTTGATTCTGGCTAATGTGTGTGTTGTTTTTAAGAAAATTTGAATTTTCTTTTTCTGTCGGTGGAAAATAAATGTTGGTCACACAAACTTAAAGGGATCATTTGGCGTATACCCACTTTTATTAACCGATAATCTAGATAATAAAAAAATAGATTACCACTTTATAAACTATCAATAATATCACATTATAGTGTTTGGTAGGTATTAGTAATATAAATTATAATTTAAATTCTTAAATAAAAAATTACTAAAATATACTAAAAAAATATTGAATTTAATCATATATTATTTTATATAAACAAAAGGGTAAGTGCTATCTTGATTACCAAAGAAATAAAAATTATCGGTAATGTGTTGCGGTCAAACACAATAACGTGGCGGGTCTTGAAATTTTTAATTCAAATAATTGATAATTCAGATAGATTAATCCATACCAAACGGTCCCTTAGAGGCAAAAAATGATTTTCACTTTTGGAAAAAACACTATATATTTCATGTTTTTCACTTTTTCTAAATAAGTTTTTTTTCTATACTGTGAAAAGATATTAATTATTTGAAATTTTGCTTCTAGCACAACTCTTTTTTCATGACATTTTGAAGTTAGGGAATGTTTGAATTTTTTGTAAAATTGTTCGAAGTTTTAAAAAATTATAAAAAAAGTATCTTAGGATAATTTTTTATCGTTAAATAATATTTCTAAATAAGTTGTAAAACCAAATTAATATCAAATATTTATTTGTAAAATCAATTGTCATGAATGACTAAGACCCTGTTTGGTTTAGTTAATAAAAAATCTCTGACAAGTAGTAATGTTGATAAACATTTTAAGTGTTGATACTTATTTTAAAATATAAGTAGTTATATATTTGGATAAAAATATTAATAATATCAATAAGTAGTTGTAATGTTTGTTAAAATAAATATTGACTAATATGTCTTTAAAGTTATATGATAATAATATTAAAAAAATATGGATAAAAGGGTAATATAGTTGGTTAAAATTAATAAGTAAAAAACTTTGAGTATCCAAATATAAATTTAAAATGAAACTCACTGTTCGATTGAGGAACGAGTGCAATACCTTGGTGAAGTAATTAAATATTTATCATTTGGATCCGCCACTTATTATATATCATTCGGATAGATTCGTTGAAATAATATTTCTTATTGAAGTTGTTGAAAGCTCCATTTTCTTCATCCTCATCTTTAGACTCTCTCTCTCTCTCTCTCTCTCTCTCTCTCTCTCTCACTCACTCTCTCTTTCTCTCTCTATATATATAGAAGATTATGAAACATATTTAAGATGTTGCAAAATCCGTTGTAGATTCAATTTCAAAAACTTGGATTGAAACCGTTGGGAATTGATGGTCCAAATCTATGATTCTTTTTTATAAATCCAACATGCAATCATAAGATTATGGTATGACATTCTCACTCTAATATATTATATTTTTAATGTTTGAATATTCTGAATTATAATACTCAAACGTGACATCCAAAAATAACGATTTGTTGATTCAAGTAGTAGCGACTAATGTGTGATTAGCTTTATTAGAAGTATCAACGATGTTAAGTTAATATTTCTGGATTGGGTCAAGGAAATTAGACGTTGATTTCAGAATTCTAAAGAAGGAAATAAAAAAAGGAACCATGACAAAAATATTAAAAAGGTTGTCAGCATTTTGATTTCTTGTAACGTCAGATCCAAAATTATATATTTGCCTTATATAGTATGCTTGATGCAGCCATCATTTGGCTGCCATGCATATAATATATAGTTCAACTTTGCAGTTGTCGGTAGACTTTAAAATATATCACATGAATGGTACAACATGTTCAAATTCGGTATCATCTTACGCATCTGTTCTCTTCGTCTTCTCAACTTGAATCAATGAACTCAGACACAACACCCGCATATGTAGCATATTCAAATCCTGCTATTTTCCATAAAAGATTTATCAATAACTAATGTTATTTAATTAATTTAATATTCAAATTGAAGAAAAAAATAACTAATATTATATTCAATAACTTTATTGATCAAATTTAAAATGGGGGCAGAAAGCGTATAACAGACTTTTAATGTAGTGTGTGTAGCGCAACAGAAAGTAACGACACTATCTGTAAAAAAATTTTGAACATTATTCATTTGTATAGAAAGTGACGTTATGTACAAGTGCGCTACATTTTTTTCTCATTTAAAATTATTAATTCTCTAACGTTTTAATATGAGATGCCGATCCTCTAATCATATGAGTTAAATAATTAAATTTGATAGACACCTATTTGTATGCTGTCAAACTAGAATGAAATTTTATTTTAATGAAAATATCATATATCACTTTGTATCAAACATTTTGAACCATCAAATTTTAAATATACGATTGTAATATTATAATAAAATTATATCATTCAATGGATACATAATTCATATATGATAATTTTAATAATAAATCACAATAGAACCATTGAAGAAAAACTGTTGAAATAATATATGACAATCCCATTTAAAATATATAACAATTAAGAGTTTGGCAAATTTATGTATATTCTAAAAGAAGATGTTCGATTGGATTGAAAAAAAAAATAAAGTGGTGGGCATGCAAGTTGAAAGCATACAGACACATGAACCAAAAAAATTTGATATCTTCTTTTATGCACCCAAAATAAATTAATTAATAATTTGCATGTTGCAGCTGCTGGATGCACCAACTCCTAGCAGAACCACACAATATTGTTCATATTTTTTTCCTTTTTCTATTTAATTTGAAGGCAAGTTGGCCACTGGAGTTGCATCATGCATTGCGTAAACAAATGGCACATTTAATCTATCGATAATTATCTATATATCTATTAGTTGATTTAATTTTTTTTCATAAAAAAATATGTAGTTTGTTTTTGTTCAAAACAACCAGTCAAAACTGTTCTGAGTTCTGACCAGTTTGAGGCATCTGACACACTATTAATCTTCCAATTGCTGATTGTTCCCTTGTTCAAGAATATATGTAGTATTTAATTTTAGTTTGAAATATCAAGAAATTTTAGTTTTTCTTCGTTGTCAATTTATATCTTTTTACTATAGTTGAAACTAGAAAACATCTGAAAATACACTTGGATGTTTAAAAAGTAAAAGAAAATCCACATTTTATTTTAGAATATAACTTTTTCCATTTTTTTTCAAAAGATTTTTTTAGGAGGTCTATAAATAAATTAAAAAGAAAAAAAATTGTATAAGTATGAAAATCAATTTGGAATTTATTGGTTCACGAAAGTTATGTCACCTTTGATACATACTAAGTCAGTAAATGAAAATAATTCCAAATGTTAACTTATGATAATTGTATAGTTAGTTAACAATTTAAATGGATCATGAGTTCAAATACTATATTTCAAAATTAAGATGAATTACAATGCAGTATCTAAAATAGACAGAGTTTAGCAAGTGATGAGATTTGATTTTAATATTTATAACTCATAATTAATTACTTGTAAATCTAATATCATTGTTAATGATCAAGATTTTCAATTTCTTGATTCAAAATAGTAGAATCACAATTTAGGGAATGAAGCTAAGTGAACAAAATTCAAAATAAAAATTATTTATAAATTCGAGGCTCGAGAATTGACTCGATAGAATGGATGGAATAATTAGGCTAGATTTTACTTAGGTATTTGACTAGATTTTACTAATTGAAAAAAATTGGGGGCATATTGTTTATTTATGAAAACTCTAAAAAAAAATTTTGTGTAAATTCAAAGAAATTATTTATGGATTTAACTTAAAAAATATCTATAAAATTATAAATTGAGGACATTGTGGATCACGATTTCTTTTATATTTATGTTTCAAAATCAAGTACAAACTCTTACACCGTAGAAATTATATATGGATCAAATTATCTACTATCTCAAGTCTTTAATATATATGTATGTATGTATGTATGTATATATGTATGTATGTATGTATGTATGTATGTATGTATGTATGTATGTGTGTATGTATGTATATTAGTTATATCGTTGATATTGTCTTTTTAACCCTCTAATCCTAAGGAGTTTATATAGAGAAAAATTAAAAACTTACATCAAATAAGTTTTGTAATAATCTAAAAAAATAGAACTTCTATCTTAAATTATAAAATTTTATTTGAAAAGAAAATAAAATAGTTTTAGGGCGACTCCGCCTTCACATCCATAATAGGGAATCCCCATATCCTTCCTTCACCTCCCTCTTCAAGCTCGTTGTCCAAACAATGTGAGATCGAGGATGACTACAAAATAGAACAAATTTCTTAATAAAAATAAAGTGTTTTATAATTAGTTTTACTTTTATACAGAAATTAATTTACGATTCAAAATTTTTGGACACAAAATGAGTCTACCTTAAAACCTTGTTAAAGAAGAAAAGTTATCCCTAATTACTAATGCACTTCATTAATTAGCCCCTCTTATGATCCACTTTGAGGTAGACATAAGTAAACGCAATACATAGAGCCGCTTACTTACTAGTTATATCCAATCACTAATCATGATTTAATTTTAGTAATTGAACGAGATCCAACTCTTTCCACAAATATAAACGTATTCTTTTTTTATAAAAAAATATTTCAATGTCCTTGTCATATTTGTTTCCCCTAATTCAGATCGTGGGCGCGCCATCAATTGGACATTTGTATATGTAAAAACAAATGTCCTACTTATTACATGCAAATGCGTATATTTTGTAGAGTGCAAGTTCATCATATTAATGAATTCAATGTGCAGGATAATTAGTGGCCACCTTGCTTATGTATTATAATACCTTTCCTCTATTTACCAAAATGTGATTTATATAAAATATATTGAAAATATAGGGCGAGGAATCGATCAAAAATCACAATGAATTAAAACGAAAAAAAATTATACACGGTTTTTAAAATTGATAAAATCTTCTTGATCAATGTGAATATAAGAAAAATACTTATGGGCAAAAGAGTCACCACCAAAAAAATTTTATCGTATGAAAAAATGAGAGTACATTATAAAACTTTAAAGGTCTAATTGCATATTTGGATATCCAGTAATTTTGAAATATTTAATTATTACATGGTAATAATTTTTTTTTGACGGATTTTTTACTAACAAGTATTTGGCACCAATTTTTATTGAATAAAAATACATCTTAATAGGTGAAAAATATTGTAAAATAATTATCTACTTCTACTTTCATATTTTTTTTTCTTTCTCTTTTCTCTCTTTTTATCCTTTTGTAGTTAAACGTATTTAAACATTTAGAATATTTTTACGTTGAAAAAAAAAACTATTGTAAGACATTTTTTAAAAAATATCTTACTATAATTTTTCAAAACGTCGAAAAATTTTACAAAATTTTCAAACATATCCTAACTCTTATTTATAAAGATTCGTATTCTAACGGTCCAAACCCTTCACTACCGTCACAAATTTTTTCTCTTATTTTTTTTTTCTTGCATAGTAAAAGTATATATAATAATTTAAGTTACGATAATATAATATTATGATAATATAATATTATTTAAATATAAATAAAAATTGATTACACATTCATTAATTATGAAGAAACTTTTTCTTCATGGTAATCCAAACTTGCCGGCCAACTATATAATTTTTTAAATTAGGTTCATGTAATAATTAGGTAGTGCTTATAACAATTCTCTACTTTATTATTAATTATAAATATTTTATAAGTTTAGTTAACATAATTTATTAATAAAATTGTGTTTGAAGCGCTATCGAAGTTATTAATTTTAATTAAGTTCGATTGATACAGATAATTAGCGGGTCTGTATCCCGAATTGAAAGACTAGGAGCTAGTAGCCCCGAGTCCGAGCTCCGGAGTCACCAATTTGTCAAGGATTTACCGTACTGCTTTCATCCGAACATAGAATTAGTAGGGTGCTAATAGTCCTGAACACAAATGCATGCATTTTATCAAAAAAAATATTTAATTTTGAATTTGATTCATAAAATTATTGTTAATTATAAAAAAATACTCTTTACCACCAATCTCAATTAGTTTGACGATCTTCAGAAATAAATAAAAGAAAACTTTGGGCTTCTTTGGCCATTCATTTATATATATCTTTTCCACGGATTGGAAGTGCAAAATGGAAGCTTCCAATTAGAACAGCATCCTTTTAAATATCACTACTCTTTCCATTTCCGTCTACACCTCTCTCTCTCTCTCTCTCTCTCTCTCTCTCTCTCTCTCTCCTCCCCCTCTCTCTCTCTCCTCTACTGAGTTGTCATCATATATTGTAGACGTAGAAGTAGAAAGGCTTAACTACATATGAAAGGGAGCCCAAGCAGAGGCACCGGAATGCCGAAGCCCATGGCGGCCGCCGCCATGTTCCCGT
>LTAE01005248.1:8786-29153 GCA_001647135.1 Pontederia paniculata
TAAATGTATATATATATGTATATATATATATATATATATATATATATATATATGAGAAAAATGGGGGTGCATGATCTTATTTCAACATCTTTTGATTCTACTATTTTTTTTTATAAAAACCACATAACATGTTCCTTATCATAGACCATATTTATTTTGTTTTTAAATTAAATTTCTTTCCGTTCGAATAGTTGCACTACGTAAATAATTCTTTATTATATTTGGAACAAAATTATGTCAGATTATTATTTAAATATCATTGATATACTATTATAATAAATATGATGGCATAAGAGAGTTAAAAATTTGTTTCATTTCAAATCATACTTATTTAAGAAATAATTTTAATATATTATATTGTATTATATTTTAACCATATTTATATTTTATAACTGTTCAAATATTATTTTAAAAATATTTATAATTATTTAAACGTAGAAATTTAAATATGGATCTTGAGCTTTTGACTTAAAAGCCAAGAGTTTTTTCCATACCACTTGTACTTTCTGAAAATTTGACATCTCACCTTCTCCGGGTGCTAAATTTCAAAGAACTTTTTAATAAGGTCACATTTGTCAAGTGAGAGGCTTCAATTAGTTCTTCATCTTTATTTTAATATATATATATAGATATATATATTTCAAATATTATTTCAACATTTTTATTTTATTATTTTTTAAAACAACATGACATCTTCCTTATCATAGACATATCTATTTTAATCTTTTAGTTAATTTCCTTGAGCTTGAATAGCTGCACTATGTAAATAATTGTTTATTATATTTTGAACGACATTATGTCAGATTTCTTATTTAAATATCATTAATACACTATTTTAACAAATATAATGTCATAAGAGAGTTAAAAAATTCTTCCAACAAATCATATTATTTTTCAGAGACAATTTTAATATATTATATTCTTAATCATATATATCTTTCTATTTAAATATATAAACTTATATATTTATCTTGAGTTTTTTTTACTTAAGCCAAGATTTTTTTTTTCATACCACGATTAACCCTTGTACATCTCGCCTCTTCTTCGACGTGTTATATTTTAACTGTGATACTAAATTAAAATAATATCATTTCGTAAATTTAGTTGGTATATTTCATCTATTTCCGTAAGATCTAAAATTATATTTTAAGGAATGCATTGGTATTATTTCATAAATAAAATCCGAAAGAGTTTCTGTATACAGATTTAACGATCAAATATCATTATTTTAAACTATATCTCTCTTTTTATATTATTATTATTAGTATTATTATTATGGCACATGACATAAATACTATATATATTTAATTTATTTCTTTAGAGTATATATTTTTTATTTTGGATATAGTAAGAAATCATGGATTAATGTTTTATACTTATTATTTTTTATAAATAATAATTTAGAATTTTCAAATTTCATACGAATCTAATAAAATAATTCTTTTTTTTACCGTTGGTTTTAAAAAAAATCAAGCTCTCCGTTCCTCCATTCATTCCTTTTTGGAACATTCCGGAAAGATAATTATGCAGCTATTTACATTTGTCTTTCAAAAAAACTTATTATTATCCTACTCTTTTCAAAAAAAATATAAGTAGATATTAGGCCTTTATATATTTGTAGGTTTCCAAGGGAAAAAAATCACCCAAAATAGTAATAAATTTGAATTTGAATATTTTTCTTAATTTAGAGTTAGGATTCTTTTTAAATAATTCTGATTTATATATATATATATATATATATATATATATATGTATATNGAAATAAAAATAAGAATCCTGGTTATTTTAAAATTAGAAATTTATTGATTGTCTAAAAACTTGGACTCTTGGATTATAAATAAACCCCTATGGGTTGAGCCACATACTTTTTATTCAGAAGATTGTGGCCGGCCCTAGGTAAGAAAAATCTCTCTTCCTCGTCTTCCTACGTGTTCTTCGATCTTTCTCTCATCCTATGAATTTTAATCGGCCTAGGAGAGGAAGATCCTCCATCTCACCAAGAGAGACGCTGAAGAGGACGTCCCCGAAAGGTTAGGACAAACCCCGATGGACTCAAAGGTATGTCCCTTGGCAGATTTCTTGTACATAGAATATAGTAATTAGATGTGCATGTTTTGGATTTTCTCTGGTTCGTCTTCAAAGATCGTATAGTACGATTTTAATCTCTGCCCTCATAAAATGAGCCGCGTCATACAGATGCAAGGCCGGATCAGGGGCGGCGACCGCGTGCCGGCGAGCGTGGTGCGCGGCTGAGCACGCACCAAGTGTTATGCGCTCCGGGCGGTGTCGCGCGGGCAACAAAACATGCCAAGCGCTGTGCGAGCCTGGCGGCGCTACGCGTGACTGAGCGCGCCAGGTGTTTTGTGCACCGGGTAAAGTTGTACCGCCGGCGCGGTGCACGATCGATAACAGAATGCGCGCCAGGACACGGTGCGTGCATGGCGGCGTGATGTGTGTCAAGGCATGGAGCGCGATCAGTGGACGCGATCGGAGGGCATGGACCACGACGGACAACACGATGCGCTCAAGACAACGGCAGGACGCGATCTGAAATGAAGGCGGCGCGGTGTGCGTTGCAGTGGTGGATGACAGGCACGACGCGGGCGCGGCCCGAACTGGACATGGAGCATTTGGACGTTCTCAGAGCGCCACCAATGAACGCGGACGCGGAACGTGACGCGGAGGCAGCGCCGTGCGCGGCGGAGGACGCAGTACATGGCGGCACACGACGGATGACGCACGAGCGACGCGGCGCAGAAGACCCAAGGCGGACGAGAAGCGTGCTAGGCGGACTCGGGGCGCGGACGAAGTGAACGAGACGTACGCGGCGACGGAAAACCCTAGACAACACACGAACAGTGTCATACTACACGACCCGTGTTGATTTGATCGGACACGGGCCGTATTCTGACCACATGGCCCGAGTCTCAAACTCAGCTGACAGAACTAAATCCTTGATTTAATATCTAAGGACCTTGTTATGGTAAATGTGCAAGATTAATAATACAAGTAGGACGCCAACCATTGTTTAGGAGCCGCCAGAGTTAATATATAGGGCGGGTAGCGTGGTTGCTACATGGTTCCTGTTGTTCAGCCTGCTCCTGCTGATCAACGAAGAGGATTCACGTGCATCCTCCCCTTTTTGGGCATTGGCCATGGTAGTGCACCACCACTGACAGTCGGCGTACCTTGAAGACTCATGAGCGATTAATTAATTTACCCCAAAGTCACCTGAACATATTAATGAGATAAGATCTAAGATTGTTAAAGAAATTCATATTAAAGTACTTACATTGATATATGATTTCATGTATCTTATTTATGTCCTAATGTTGTTCCAGAGCAGAAATATAATTATGATGTTGTTCTAAGATATGTTGATCCTATCTATGTTCTGATGCTGTTCCAGAACATGATATATAATTCTGATGTTGTTCCAGGATATTGTCATTTCCTGAGTCTGTTATAGGGTAGTTTTATTCCTGAATAATGATAGCTCTACCTGATGTTGTTCCAGGATAGAAGATAGGTATGAACCCTGATGCTGTTCCAGGAGAGTATGACCTTAACCCTACATTTAGAGCAGACTTAGAGTATGATATCTATTGTTATGACCATTGATCTAAGTAGCAAGGCCTGACTAAATGCCATCTTCATGTTGATATCTAACTACTTATTTTATGTACTTGTTGCCTTACATAATGAGTGTTTTATGCTCATGGAATATTGTTTCTCCTGTGTTGAATGTCACAAGTAACTAGGCTGTAGTGGATTCCTGCTGCTGGAGGTGTGCGCGACAGCTGATGCTCGTGGTGAATATTGTCTGCACATGGATGGATCTTTGAGTCTCATTTATCATTATGTCTTTTAATTTTTAGTTTATTGAGTTGTTTGGCTACCAGACAGGATATTGCACTCCTTGTTGTTGAGAGACATGTAGACTCCTTATCTGTTTATCTTTCGTATTTTATCCATTGGACCCTTTGGTCATCCCAGTCTTATTTTTTTCCCTATATTATTTGGCAAAATTTTATTGACTAGTCAAAGGGTCAGAGCATAAATCAGTCAGTGAGTAGCGTCTCTAGGTCCACATCTTGATCATGTGGCATGTGTGAGTTTGAGGCCGTTACAGTTAGGTATCAGAGCCTAAAGTCGGGACTCTTTTGATGTCTCCAGTGTAGTTAGTGTGTCAATGTGCAGTACACCACGAGCAATCGCAGCACCAACCAGAAGTAAGTTTTCTTTTTGTAAGGCACTAAGATAGAGTACAATAATATAAGTCACATACAAATGCAGGGTGTGTATATCCTTTGATTCAAGTGACTACCAAATCGTCCATGATTAAAGTTACATGTGAGAACATGAACTGAACAATTTTTCCTTGTGAAAACACCATGTATGAGATATGAACAATGAGATTGTAAGGTCTAATTGATGTAAGATCAAGGAACATCCAGATTCAAAGAAAATTTTGATCAAACTATAGATCTTACGCATTATAGATCTTGTGCAAAGTAAAAGTCCTTATCTAGATACGATATTCAAAATACCACTTATAGGGTATGATTAAGTTGCATGATCCTATATTTTGATCTCTATACTTGAATAAACTAGGAGGTGTTATGCTACCTAAGAATGTATCATATCAAGGATGTACAAAGATGAGTATGATCAAACGTAACTATAGAAGTATTGAGTATGATTTGGTAGATTAAATGATATCGGAAGACAATGAGAATGATGAGTGAGAAATGATTAATGAAATATGTATTTTTTCAAACTATGATAGAAGAGACTTAAGTTGATTAATATTATGGATAATTATGAATGATAGGAATTGGCGATAGACACAAGTTTAGTATAGCAAGATAAGTGCACAAGTATGTTACGACTAATAAAGTCATACAAATAAAAAAAATGATTATTTTCTATAACAATATTTTTAAGGAGGTTATCTACTACATGACAATCAATATGTGTGACAATTATTGAGTATTCAAATTTGATGAATTGAATGGAAGAGATTATGATCATGATCTTCTAGGAGCTTAATTTGATTAATGTTTTCGAGGAATAAAAGATCTAGTGAAAAGTTATTATTTTAGTTATCAAGTGATCATAAGAAGATGATTATACATGAGGATCATATAACTATGAGTCAAAATTTATAATGATCAATAAGAAGTAATAGATAGTAATGGAGAATACAAATGATCTGGACTTTTTTGGAAGCAAGGAGGATTGATATGCAAATGATAACGCAAACATATGGAATCTAAAGAGAGATATTTGTGCAATTGGAAGTTATAAGAATATTTGAAGAGTAAGGAAAGATATTAAGAGATAAAAAATTAGATGTGAACCTTTTGGTTGGATCTTTATTCTATATCTCCAAATGCGAGGACGAATTTAATTTTAAGGAGGTTATTATGTAACTCCCATAAATTTTCAAATATCCCAACAACTAAATTCAAATTCGAATCCTCTCAAATTTTATCTCCTTCAAAGATATTCTCATGACTAGGAAATAAAAATAAGAATCCTGGTGATTTTAAAATTAGAAATTTATTGATTGTCAAAAAATCTGGACTCTTGGATTATAAATGAACTCCTATGGGTTGAGCCACAAATTTTTTATTCAAAAGTTTGTGGCCGACCCTAGGTAAGAAAAAATCCCTCTTCCTCGTCTTCCTGCGTGTTCTTCGATCTTTCTCTCACCCTATGAATTTTAATCGGCCTAAGAGATGAATATCCTTCATCTCAGCAAGAGAGACGCTGAAGATAACATCCCCGAAAGGTTAGGACAAACCCTGATGAATCCAAAGGTATCTATCTCCTTAACATATTTAGTCAACGATGAATGTTAGTTCTTTGTCTTTTAATTTTTTTTAAATTCAGTGTATATTTAATATCTCACTATTAAAATATAAAAAAAATATAATTGTTAATTAGATGTTATAAAGATAATTGTAAGAAATTAAGCCGATAAAAAATGCATGAAAAATTAAGAAAGAATTTTTTTAAAACGATGATATCATAATTTGAGCTTAGGATCGTTGTCTTTGATATCAAATTAGATGTGCTATATTATTTGAGCTTATGAAAAAATAATATCTTTATATTTATATTTTTAACATATCATAGATGTGTTATCAATAATTTTAAAAAATTAAGTTGATAGAAAAAATATTTATACTTATATTTTTTTAGCTGACTTTTTTATTTTGTAGCTTTTTTCTTTTACTTCTTTAAATTTTATATTTGGATGACCATTTTTAGAATATATAACGAGATAATAAATTTATTTTACTTACTATTTTTTCTTTCCTAATGTATTATCTATTTTTTAAATCTTCTAAAATAATTTTGCATTTTTCACTCTTCTTTCTCTTAAATTTACTTCATTTTTTTAGCTGATTTTTTTTATTTCGTTTTAGCTCTTTTTATTTAACTTCTTTAAGTTTTATATTTGGATGACCATTTTTAGAATATATAACCAGATAATAATTTATTTTACTTACTATTTTTCTTTCCTAATATATTATCTATTTTTTAAAATCTTCTAAAATAATTTTGCATTTTTTCACTCTTACCATTTTTAGAATATATAACCAGATAATAATTTATTTTACTTACTATTTTTCTTTCCTAATATATTATCTATTTTTTAAAATCTTCTAAAATAATTTTGCATTTTTTCACTCTTCTTTCTCTTAAATTTGCTTAATTTTTTTAGCTGTTTTTTTTTATTTCGTTTTAGCTCTTTTTATTTAACTTCTTTAAGTTTTATATTTGGATGACCATTTTTAGAATATATAACCAGATAATAATTTATTTTACTTACTATTTTTCTATCCTAATTTATTATCTATTTTTTAAAATATTCTAAAATAATTTTGCATTTTTTCACTCTTCTTTCTCTTAAATTTACTTCATTTTCTTAGCTGATTTTTTTTATTTCGTTTTACCTCTTTTTATTTTACTTCTTTAAGTTTATATTTAGATGACCATTTTTAGAATATATAACCAGATAATAAATTTATTTTGCTTACTATTTTTTCTTCCTAATGTATTATCTATTTTTTAAATCTTCTAAAATAATTTTGCATTTTTCACTCTTCTTTGGCTTAGATTCAATTCATCAATATCTTCCAATCGTATAATAATTTTTATTATTTTCTTTATATCTTTGTTTTAGTTATTACTTTCAGAAAAGTTCTATATTATTTTAGTTATTAGAAATCATTGTTGACATAATTTATTTTATATTTTAATATATTATTTGTTTTCCTGTATTTATTTTTAATTAATTGTTTAACTAATTTTATTGATATATTCAATATATTTATATAATTATCATGCATTACCTAATTTAATAATTACGTTTAGATAGTGATATATTCTTTAATCATTGATAATTGATAATGATTTTTTTATTTTTTTTATAGATTTTAACACATTTAATTTATATATATATATATATATTTTATATTTATATTTAGTAGTGATCCACTCAAAATAATCTTAGCTCCTCCGCCCTGACAACAAGTGTGAAAATTGAAAATTTTTAAGCAATTCTCTCTCTCCTAGATATATTCTAAACGTGATACTGCAATTGCAGTATTTGATGATTTTACCTTTTTTCAAATTTTTTATATCGACTTCTTATATTTTATATTTCAGCAACTCTATTAAAATTGACTTTTCTTCGCAATAACTAAAAATGACTATTTTAGATAAAGCTTGGGAGCTAAGACAAAATTCTATATTTTGAGCCATTAAAATAAAGCCAAAAAAAACAAAAAAAATTAGTATCAATATACAAATTTCAAAACTTATTTGCATGAATTTTTCTCTTGCAAATTCAATATAGATTTTGTTCGATAATTCAACGTCTACAAGCGATTCGTTCCTTGGACCTGCCAAATCAGATCATAGAACAATACATAATCGATATTAAAAAAATAAAGATTCCAATTTAAATAAGTAAACTTGAGTACAGGTAAGAGACAGTTACTAAACTAAATTATAAATCAAAACCGAGTCCCGTAAGCTACTAAGATTCCTCAAATCATATGACAAAATTATTCTTTACTTGGAACGGCGAAATATTATAAAAGAAAAAAAATTAAAAAAATAAAACACGGTTTTTAAAGCATCCGCTGGACGGCACCATGTGAGAAGCCTTTACTTCATCCAAATCCGGATCGGCTACGGGGGCCCACAACAGGAAGCCGATGCATGTGCCGCCCCAATTTTTTGGGCCCTCCTCCGGCCCGCTCATCGGACGGTCGCGATGGATTCTTCGATGCGGATCTGACGGCCGGAAGGAAGGACTTTGGTGGGCCCCCGTGGACCGGGGCCCGTTAGTACCGCTGTCCAAGAGCTGTCGCCTTCCGCCTCTTTTTTTTTTTTTTTTTCCCGGATCTTTTTTACTCGTTTTCTTTCGGTGGCGGTGGCGCCTTCATTCCACCGTCGTCTTCGACTTCGCTTCGATTCGAACAATTTTTTAGGTTCCCTTTGCAAAGATNTTTTTTTTTTTTTTTTCCCGGATCTTTTCTACTCGTTTTCTTTCGGTGGCGGTGGCGCCTTCATTCCACCGTCGTCTTCGACTTCGCTTCGATTCGAACAATTTTTTAGGTTCCCTTTGCAAAGATTTGAGCTTTCGATCGGTTTGGATCCTCTTTAGTGGAGAAGAGGAGGAATTGGTCGGGATTAAGGGGCCTCGGAAGAGCAAATGCGTGGATTTTGAGGAGTATTTTCGGTTTGTGTTTTTCGTAAATTTCTTCCTGTTTATGCTGTAATTTCAATTATTCTGGTTGTTCTTTGGCGATTTTTTTTGTGCATTTGCTCCTTTGAGTTCGATTTTGTTGATGTGGGAGCGAAAGGTGCCGCCTTTTCATGGTTTTAGTTGTGCGCGTACCTTGAATCAGTTTCGCTGTTTGCTTTATGTTTCGTGTGGGTAAGTTATTCTGGATGGTTAAGTACGTGATCTGTAATTAAAGATTGCTTCTTTTTGGCGTTATCTCTAGAATTGATGGTTTCGGGGTTTGGTAGATATGAGTTGTGATCGTAGGCAGTTAATGAGGATTTTGTTCTCTTAGCGTGTTCGGACTGATATTGTCTATTTTATTCTAACTTTTATTCTTTGTCTTAGTTTTAAGTCTGTGTATAGTGAACATAGTGGTCTCAGTCTGTTCTTTTCTGAAGGTTTCTGACTTGTGCAATGCAGGAAACGACCAACTTTGACCTGAGAATACAATTTTCTGTGGCTTACTTCTGTTTCCGGCTAAAATTTTCGCCGGTAGTTGGGTAACAAATGGCCTCCGAGTTGATCAATCAAGTTACAAATGAGAAGCTCAAGGAGAGGGACTGGGTGAAGAGCATTGAGATATGTGAACTTGTTGCACGAGATCCTGGGTATAATTCGTCACCTTCCACGAATTGTTTCCTAGCATAATGCGTCCTTTACTTGTAACTTTGCTTATTCTCATTTTTATGTAAATACCTTTTAACTTTTAGGAAAGCGAAAGATGTCATCAAATCAATTAAGAAGAGACTGAAGCACAAACATCCTAATGCTCAACTTTATGCAGTTTTGGTGAGTGAAGCCCTCTGTTTGCGACTTGTATTAGTATTATATTTCTCATGTAATTGAAGTTAATTACAGTATGTGCTGTTTACGGAGAGAATGGAACTTATTCCTTTTGTTCAATCCAGTTATTTCGTCTTTTAATATTGCAGTTGTTAGAAATGCTAATGAATAACTGTGGGGAGCATATTCACAAACAAGTTGT
This sequence comes from Pontederia paniculata, assembly GCA_001647135.1. Lineage (NCBI taxonomy): Eukaryota > Viridiplantae > Streptophyta > Magnoliopsida > Commelinales > Pontederiaceae > Pontederia > Pontederia paniculata. The sequence goes on from LTAE01005248.1 coordinate 18,584, forward strand.
TGACAATGAACTTTTACCGATTCTAGTGAAAATAGTAAAGAAAAAGGTAAAGTTATTAATTTCCTGCAAATCTAATATGAATAGTCAAGTGATAAATATTTTCTATTATGTGGTGTTAGTTCTCAACTTGCTTGCATGCTGCAGACAGATTTTCCAGTTCGAGAAAGGATATTTCTTCTTCTAGATGCTTCACAGACAGCCTTAGGTGGAGCTTCTGGAAAGTTCCCTCAGTACTATGCTGCATACTATGATCTGGTGGTAGGTATTTGCTTATGGCTAGTGTGTAGTCTCTTCTTATTGGAGCACTGATTTTGTCTTCTAATGTGTGTAACCTTAGCTTCCTTTCATTTTCTGAGACAGTCATCTGGAGTACAATTTCCTCAACACCATCGTGTTACCATATCTGAGATTCCTGTTCCAAGGACTCAAGCAAAGAGTGTACCTCCCCAGAATGCTCAAGTTCAGGAATGTGAAAATGGTGAAAAGAAAGCTACTACTCAGCTCATACCTGATTCTAGGTATGATAATTTTATCCATTTTATTACATACAATTGCAATTTATGATTATAAATCAATACTTTTCTTGAGAAGGATCTTTGCTTCGAAAAGATGAGATACCATGAAATCACTAAAGAAGCATGGAGCAATATTCCTTTTAGATAAACCCAGATATCTTGTGGCCCATTTCAGGAAGTCAGGAACCCATTATTGTCTTGATAATATTGATATACAATGAAAATGGTTTATCATCCTGCTTAGTCATCATCTTTGTCAAACTTACATGTCTTACATGGTAGCCAATGCATGCAATCACTGTCTAACTACTGTATTTTTCTTGACTTTCGTGGATGCCATGTTTCAGTATAATCCAGAAGGCCTCTACTATCATGGAAGTCCTCGCAGATGCATTGAATGCTTTAAATCCTAAGCATCCTGAGGTATGGATGGGATACTATTTTATTCTTTATTGTCTTTCTGGACTTTTCAGATAATATGCTTTCCTAAGATCTAGACATCATACTTCTAAAAAAAAGGATCTAGACCTAATAGTTATAAATGATTTATTTGCTACTGGTGCACTGGTTTTTGTTCGAACTTGGCGTGATACTGCAGCATGAGAATATACGCAAGTGTTTTCTGGCATGCTTGGCATTTTCTTTTATGAAGACAGATATTGATAATCACTACCGTAGAAGTCATAAGATAGGGATATTTAAGTAAGGATAAACTAAAATCGAATGCCTGAAGCTTGCTTCATTGCCATTTTGATTGAATTATGCTTAGTTTTTTTATTAAAATAAAAGTAAAGTATACAAAGAGAGACTGCAGAGTTTTCAAACTAGGAAAAAAGAAAACTCCTAGAAAAATCAGAAAAAAAAGTTAAAATTATAAAATGAATCCAGAATTGAATGACATTATATCTAAATAAATGATTAAAAGCAGTTTTTCCATGCATAGGGCACAAATGGATTTGTGTGTCCTTGTACTTTATGTTGTCATCACAGGAGCCTATCTGGTGCTTGTTTTCAATACTATGTTCCACCTGGCACAGTTGGCATATCATTCCCTGTCTGTTAATTGCTGGAGAAAATGTGAAGAAGAGGCTTGTGTATGTGATATGCATAAACATGTTGTTCCTTTTAGCAACAATGTTCTCTTAATGTCATGATTACTATAGGTCATATAATGGTTACTCGCAGTGAATTAGAACTTCCTAAACTGCAAACTAATGTATTTTTTTAGTGTAAAACTAAGGTGATTCTAATTTTATGATTGATCTTATTGCTGCAGGGAGCAACTGATGTGTTCATACTAGATCTTGTGGAACAATGTTCATTTCAAAAGCAAAGAGTCATGCACCTAGTTATGACATCACGGTAACATATTGTGATTACCTTCTTTTTCCTGTTCCTTGGAATGCTCTTTTCATTTTCATCTTTTTTGTAAACCGGTACTTAATGCATGAGCCTTTTTCTTTGGCTCCACTCCATTTCTCCTCCAGACTTTGTTTTTATGCATCAAGTGTATTATATTGATTTATCGCATTGTTGATGCTATTGATATGACAAACCTGATAAAATAATTTCTTCTACCTATAATGAAAGTGGTAACTTATTCTAGTTTGAAAAAATTGGTGTAAAAGATAATCTTGCTTTTCATCTGTTGTTTTGTTATGTAAATTCTTTTGGCTTATGCATACAGGGATGAGAGATTGGTCGCCCGTGCCATTGAGTTAAATGAACAGCTACAGCATGTACTAACATGCCATGATTCACTCCTTTCAGTTCGTCCCACAACAACTACAAACTTATTGATAGATGAGGAGAAAGAAGAAGAGGATGCTGAATGTCTTTATCGAAGGTTGATTTTCTTTTCCTAATTTTCGCTTCAGTTGGCACACACAGTTAGTGTAATATGTGCTTGGATTGTTCATCCCACATAATTTTAGGTGAAACCTATTTGAGTTTGTTTTGATTGTTGTACTGGTGTACATATGCCGGATAGATTGAATACATGAAAATGCCTCCGCAATAGAAAGGTTTCGTAATTAAATATTTCCCAAATAACCCTGAGTCACCGCCTTATTGGATAACTTGGCTCAACTGTTTGTCCTTCAAATTGATGTATATCTTAGTCATTAATATGACCAATCTTGAATTCGATGTCTATCTCCAGGTCATTATGCCTTGGAAAATCAAATGCATCCGAAACCTATGCCTCTAATAAATGCCATTAATAATATGCCTTGTCATCTGAATCAGATCTTTGTCGTATAAGATCCTTTGTTAATGACATCCAAAATGCAGTTTTCAATTGGCTGTTCAGTTGATATTCAAGGTTATTGCTATTATTGAACCATTCCTAAATTTCTCAGGTTACAAAAAGGAAAAGCTTGTGTCGAAGATCATCCAGAGCAGTTGACAGCTTCATTTGGATCTACTACAGAGGAAAAGATGCAACGACCACTGATAAGACCACTTTGCATACAGCCATCTAATCTTCATATCAAACCACAGCCTTTGTGCATAAACCCGGCCAATCATGAGAGCACCAAGCAGGAAATCTCAATACCGCCACCACCCGCCAAGCACATCGAGCGGGAGAAATTCTTCAAGGATAAAGGTGGAGATGGTTCAGGGTTGGCTGGTCATGTCAGGGGTTTATCACTGTACAGTAGTAACGGTAGCAGCTCTCGAAGTGGCAGCACTGATTTTGGCGAAAAAGATCCCTATGGTTTTCGAGATTGATACTAGCGGCGAGTTTGTCTTGCGCAGGGATTATGTGCTTCTTGCTGATATTTGGCAAGTCAGTGTCCATTTGGAACTTCAAATCATTTCTTTCTACGTGGTTGGGGTTCTTGCCTTGTGATGTTTGAGTTTCTGTTCATTGTCGAAGCCGAGAGACTATTGCCGTTTCTGCATCTCTCTGGCCTGACAGGGGTTTCATGTTTATAGAGAATTGACAGAATGGTCATTGGTTTTATAGTTCCAGTGCACCATTGGGTTTTCTGTGATGCTGGTAGCCTCACTTGTTGACTGTGTACCAGGGACTTGAACCCTCAAAGTTCTTAAATTCTTAAATAGATTGCAGAGTAACTTGTTATTTTTCTTATGATTCTAATATAGATATTGTTTTTTTTTCCATCAAAATATTCTGTTCTGCATTATAGTTTTTCTTTCTGTTTTTTTGTTTGTTTTAAATTTTCTTAACTGTTTCAAAACTATTTCTTTCTCTTCTTAATCAAGTTATTATTATCATTTTTATTAAATTACTCGTTTTATTCTTATTTGTATCAACTAAAGAAATAAAAAACAGAACTCCGAAATGTGATGTTAAAGAAAATAGTCCTTTATATCAAATGTCAATAAGGAGGAATGCGATTGTATAACTTGAAAAAATGATAATAAAATTGAAATAGTTCAGAAAAGCTAAGCAAACAATTTGTTATTTAGCTTTTTTAATTTTTTTCCTTTTATAACTTTTTCATGTCCTAATTTTACTCTTCGGAGAGGAAAATATATGGAACTGTACCGAGATGTCTCGCTAAGTGTCAGACGTGTTGCAGGGGCAGTATAAATCTGGCGGAATTTGTAATGCCTTCAAGGTGTTTGTAACAATGTCAGAGCCAATGATAGCTCTTTCTGTGACAGCGGAAGAACTATTAGGAAGCAGCTTGTGGCAAAGGGCACTCGTTCGTTTGCCCGATAGGAAGCAGCATTCTACTTGTGTCAGCTTAATACAAGACATTTCCTACTTTGATTGCAACATTTGAGGCTCACAAATATGATGAAACAAACATGCAATTAGCAACCATCATATCTGTAATGTTGGGGAACAATGCAACTGATCTCCAGCATTGTCGTCTATGTTGTTAGAACGTCAGGAAGATTGGTGGGGGAACCAAGGACCTTGCCGCCGACATCGGGGAAGCATTCATGGCCAGGCAATGGGCCTACTCTCCCATCCTTCTCCACCTTAATTGGGTATCTCATCAGATGCCCCTTCATCTCCTTGATTTCCGGCGACACATATGACTGCCAGTTCGTGTCCGCTATCAGATTCACATGCCTGACGCACTCGAGGGACTGCGGTTCTTGGTAACTATTATCGAGCACGCCGAGGTGTTCAGCCCAAAGAGACATCCGGTACCCGTAAACCTGAAATGATCATCAGGTATGCCATTTTCATTGTGCACATGAACATATAAATATTTGACTCTATTGATGATGTGCTGTAGTTATGATATTAGCTCAAGATGTTCACTTCCGTATCATTGTTTATTATACTATTTATCACCATGGATAGAACAGTTCTAATGTATGTTGCTACAGTATCAGAAGTCGGAACATTTGAGAACATAAAAAATAATATGCACTAGCAGTTAGTTTTTCCAATGCTGAATTAGATGGTTTGGATAGAACTCTTGTATTCATGCAGGACATAAGAGTATGGTCAAGTCATGGTTAGATTTACTTATCTCCTTTTGTTAGTTTAAATGCCTCTTTTTCCTAGATTTTTCAGTGGGTATTTAAGATGGAATACCTTCAATGCATATTCGATACGTTTGATGATCGAGTGAGAATTATGATCTAACCCTAATGCCTTATTAATAGGCAAGATTTTGCAACACACTTAAACACAGTATACATCTACATATGATGTAAAAATAAAACTTTGATCCTTGTCAACTTTTGGCTTAAGTGTAAGGGATCATTGCTGCAGAAAAATTAGACAAAAGCTGGATATGTGCTAACATGTGAATGCATAGTCTAATCGCTAATGTGATTGGACTTGTAGATACGAACCTGCCCATGTGGATGGGTGCCCTTTTCTGCCCATTTGTAATGGGGCTGATAAGCTCCCATTGCGATCTCTGTGTCTCTTGAGCCCTCCATGGATCTCTGGTTGATGTTTGCTGACCCAATGATTACATATTCATCATCAACGATCATTCCTTTGGAGTGCACATATATCATAAATCTCCGATACTTTTGAGCCATGCCCTGCTTGATAAATCATGAAGTAACAAATGAAGTTCCAGGTAGGTAACCACGCGAAAGTAACAGTATATTCCATACAGGGACACTGAATCTTTTAGCAAAAGAATAATCGGAAACATACATAATAAAATTTTGAAACAAGGAAAAAATGGATGAGAATTACCAATGCGGTATGCTCACTAGAATTGCTTGATGAATGTGAAGTCTCCTTCCCTCGAGGTTCACACTTGCCAAGACAATAAAAATTCAGATAATCCCTTGGATGACATTTTTCAGAAAGACCAGCTTCCTTGAGGCTATCTGCCACAATTTTATACATCATTGATATCGTTTGCCCCTGTAATTACAGAATCATATGTAAAAGCATTACGTATAAACTTGCCACAAACGTTTTGGAAGAAATAATATTGAGATTTTCATAAAAAGAAAGAAATAATATTATAAGATCCCTCTAAAATAAATAATATTAAGAGATGAGCTTATGGTTTATCACTCTGCGACATTATGCAGCAATTTATGTTTTCAACATCAATGTAAAGTATAAAATTAATAAAAACAATTCTTTTTTGAAAAAAAAATGATGAGTATGCTGAACATATGAAGAATTAATCAACCTGCCAAAATAAGATTTCTTGCACAGCAGCACTACTTGGAAGCCCTTCAGGCCACATTGGTATTACAACATATACTGAGAATCTCTCTCTTGCCTTTATCTTGCTTACAATTTTTAGTGCCAATTCCATTGGTATCAAATTATTGGCACCTACATAAAACAATAAAAGAAAATATAAAATTCATCTTCTTGATCTTATGCCGAGGCTACAGTTCAGTTGAGAACATATCAGCATGACATATATTTTCACGATTTACAATATTAGTTTTTTTTCTCTACATATTCTTTTCGGATAACTTTGAATTATTAGTCATTTTCCAACCTCCCCCCGCAATAAGTAGTTGACATGAGAATCTCATAGCTAGGCAGATTTAGGAGTAAGTTGATATGAGACTTCCCGAAATACACGATCATGAACATGCACAAATCCCTTGAAAGGTACTTGCACAAATGATTGTAGAATCACTTTTTGTAAGATGGAAACTGATTAATCCATACACTTAGTATGCTGTGAAGAAAACATAACATTAATCAGATGATTCATACCTGCATTTTTGTATGATGGCCACCAGTAAGAGGATCCAATAAAATACTGGTTCTCGATATATATAAAATGCTGTGCTGATCTTATTGCCTTCACATAAGCACTATGTATGCTTGTATCTATTTTCAAGTTCTTGGCACAAACAAGATTCTGCCAGAGAAAAATAATTTAACATCTAAATATCTACATGAATAAAGTTGAGATATAAGTGGGCAATTACTCAAGACAGTAGTCAAGGAAAATGAAGAAGGCAATAAATGCTATGGGAAATTGGAATATTTAAATGAATATCATAGATACTCTACCATTGATTCAGCTTCCTGAACAAGTTTGGGAAACCCTGTCACAGATCCTGAATCAATTGATCGAAAAATCTACAAGGAGAGCTACAATTAGATTAAGGGAAGAGACGAAAAAGATTCCAAATGAAGCAAGATTAGATGCTGACCTGAACATGCCAATTTTCTGGATCATTTTCATGTCCATCAGACTCAATGGATGAAGGTCTAAGGATCCATGAGATTCTATCTATCTTAATCAAAGCATCATCATGCCAGTGTGTAACTTTTCTAAGTCTAAATTCTCTCCACTTCGATGCCTTCCTCCACCTTTGCTCAAAGTTTTCCAATATATCATATGCTGCAGGACCCTCAACTTTACAGTGTAAATCGTGCCATGGCTGCCTGGGTCCTTGACTATTAACCTATACATGTATATATAAATCAATGATTATTAGATTATCTCAATTTGAGATACACAATAAGATACAAATGATACGAAGTAAAAACATGAAACTCAATGCTGCTTCTTTTACAGTTATGGACAATAAGCTCAACTAGTGCGAGTAGCGTTGAACTTGAGTTATATGCCATAAATCATGAAAGAAAATCTTTATCAGAACAAAAGTAACATAAGAAAATATGCTTAAATTGCAAGTTTTCTACAATAATCTTGTTTGTTGGTGTAGAAAAATATGATAACAGTATACTTCCATTATTCTAGACCATGTTCAGCAGAATAATAAGAAATGATTCCTCTTATCAGCATAATATCAAGATAATAGAACAATGAATTTTCAGGGACTAAAGAAATGATGAGTTTGGTACTTACTGGAAATGTAGGATTGTGGAAATCATTCGCAAAAATTGTATTCAGGTCGCGAAAGAGCCTATGTTCAGGCGTGTCGTATCTACCATCACATAAATCTAATCCACCAATAAAGGCAGTTATCTTCCTGTTGTTCCCGTTGGCTTGTGTATCAACAATAACACACTTTTGGTGGTGTGTAAACAAAGTTCCTACAACCTGACATGAAGTGAATATCATCAGCAACAAAAAGAAATCTATTTAAACAGAAATCAGAATATTTATGCCTACATTTGCTGCCAAGATTATAGAGAAGTATATTGGCCTCACCTGTTGCTTGAAAATGCTAAGCTTGTTGCTTGCATAGCGTGGAGACAACACACAATGTACGCTGGAACGTTTAAAGAACTTCCTGGTTTCTTCATCATGTGTACCCATGACACCATCCTGCATTATCCTATATGTTATTGAATTTTATCATTCTTTATTTTGGTAAAAGCAAAAATGAATTTCATCATCTTTCTATTTGTGCAAAAGCAATCAAATTAAGCTTATGCCAAACATTTTACTCTTAAGAAACCAGAGGACCGGAGATCCTAAGACCTCTACTGATGAAATAAATTAGGCTCGGTAAAGACCTTTTTCATTTCTTTACATGATTGATAGTACAACAGAAAAAAAATTATCTTGTTTTGTTATAAATATGCAAATAACATGGTCATACAAAGAGCTTTTAGTCCGATAGAAAACTTTTCTGTGCTGATAGAAATTCCATGAGTTCATATGTGGTACCATTTTGAAGATAAATTTGTCATGTGATGTCTTATCATCCCAAATCAGCAAAACCACACGAACACCTTCCTGTGTCTTGTATTTCAGTAGCTCTCCCAGAGTTAATTCACCGCCATTTGGTAATGGCCTTGTATGCTCACGGACAAGCTTTACTTTGTGATAGAGTGACCAGCCAATGATGTAGATTATATGGTGAGCTTCCAGAATTGCATGGCAAATGTCTTCCCAACACTTGTTTTGCTCAAAAATCTTCCCATCATCTAATGCAATTTTAGGCAGCATGTTATCTGGAATATGAGCATCTTGGTAGAGAGTGATACTTCCTCTTTTATGAAGAGGAAAAAATGTATTAGGAACACCAGCATATTCCGGACCTGTGCCAACTCCATTCCTGTATAAGGGATTGTCCTCTATAGGTATATATTGCAAAGACAAATGTAGTTCCGGATATGGTTTCTCTGGATTGCCGTTGGGGCCGGCCAAAGGAAACCAGCCGCAGATTTTAACTCCTGGAACTAGTTTCTCTGCAGGAATCACAGAAATACCAATAAGTTCTGCACCAAAGATATCATTATCCTTCACTTGAAACTCAACCACTGTCATAGGGTGTGCTACCGGAACGTAGAAGTGCTCATCCCAGTTTGGATCTTCACTATTCGGGATCACTCGAGTTTGAGCAACTGTTGCTCCAGAAAGACACACAGAAACATAAGGATCACTTGTTATGATCTTCGGAACACCTCTGTGCTTATCATGTTTCATGCAGGGTGTTCCGCAAGCTCCATACATGGTGAAACACTTCCGCATCCTCTCTGTAGTCAGGTCCATATTTGGAAGAGACCGGGCTTCCAAAATCCAGATGTCTAGATGCCCATGTAAGAATTTGCTGCTGTTGCTGGATTTGGAGGTTTCCTTGCCGGTACTGTTGCTGGATTTGGGGTTTTCTTTGCCGGTAACCATGTCGTGAAATGTTCCAGTAGACATTCGCAGAAATCAGAAAGTTGATGCCGACTTCTTCAGAACAGCGGTTTCTGGTAAATAGCAGATGAAGTATAAAATGCTAATCTGCAACCATGAATTGTCAGGTATGTCACGACAGCCTATAATCATATGTTTCTTAAGAACGAGAAGTGAATAATTCGCTGCGTACCTTTGTTAATTTGGTGTCCTTGAACTTTCTTCTTCTTCTTCACCAAACTTTGATATCCATGTAATCATGGATATTCAAAGTCATGTGAAGATTATTTCCAGAAGACACCACAGATGCAAAGCTGAAGCCCACAAATTGCAGAACACAGAAGAAAAAGAAAAGAGAGGATGTCAGATGAGGGCAATGATAACATAGCAATTAATGCTCCTAGAATTTGCAATAATAGTGATAAATAAACAGCTGCTCAGGTTCAACATGAAGAAAATGATGAAGACAACATTTTGATTCTTAAAGAAAATCTGACTACAATTCACCAGCACAATCAATGAAGGTGAGTCTGAAAGTTGTATCTCTTCATACTTTATCAGAATTAAAACTCTTTTGCATGGCTTCAAGGACAGTGTTCCTTTAGAAACATTATGTATGCACGAATTGGAAGATCTGAATAATCATGTTTGATCACAATGAATCAGAAGACTTTTTTTTTTGGAGGGAAGACAGGGAACAAAAAGTGGAAAATGTTAAAAGATAGAATTAATGTTAAAAGCTTCATGAATGGAAGAGAGAAGTACCTGGAGAATCCAAATGGCGAAGCTGCTGGTGAGAGAAAGAGGGGGAGAGAGAGAGAGAGAGGTGTAAGAAGAATGAGATATGATTTTGGAGGACTCTGTTGGCCGTTATTTTTAGGACATTGAGGTCAAAGAGGGAGGAGTGGTATTGCGCTTATTTAGGTGGCGGGAACCCTCCACCTTCAAACTCGTATGAGTCCCTCAATAAACAGTAGTATAATAATAATAATAATAATAATAATAATAATAATAATAATAATAATAATAATAATAATATTATTATTATTATTATTATTATTATTATTATTATTATTA